>LKNJ01005922.1:0-20348 GCA_002120245.1 Maccullochella peelii | reverse complement strand
GCTTTTACAGTAAACTCTTTTCATATTTGAACTCTTTTGACTCAGTTGTATTATTAATTGTATTGAATTGATTTTATGGCGTGGTGAAGACTTTGAAGTCATCTGGCCCATCTTTGGAGTTTTCCTCCCACACAGCCATTCCTCAGTCAGAGGAGATAAACTGTATAATCTCCCCAGCGTGTTCTGCGTCTACCCCGGGGTCTCCTACCAGCTGGACTTGCCCAGAAAACCGCCAAAAGAAGGTGCCCAGGAGGCATCCCGATCAAATGCCCGACCGACCTCAACTGGCTCCTTTCTACGCAAAAGAGCAGCGGCTCTACTCCGAGCTCCCTCCGGATGTCTGAGTTCCTCACCCTGTCTCATCACCCTATCGGGGTTGGGTGCATTGACAGCCGAGCAGCAGCTATGTTGACTATTAAACTATTTTGACAATTTCAATAATCCTAGTCATTTAACAAGCAAACATTTTCAAAGTGTTAATCAAGGATAAAAATAATTGTTAGTTGCAGACCTGAACACAACGTTAGCCACACTATGCATTAAGTAAATGATAGGGATGTCCTCATCAAGCATTATGGCCCTGATCCTATTCGAGTCCTTTAACATTGGGTATCTGCCAATACAGAGTCTGATCTGATACTTCACTTCCATATGAATAGGTTTATGATTCAGGGAACACAGACACCAGTAAAATGAGCTCCTGCATAGTTTTCCTCAGTGTGGTTTCTATAGCTGCCATGGTCAAACAGTGAGCAGTATCGGAGTTGGAAAACGTGCAACCACTTTAGGCAGTGTGACAACTCTGTTTGAAAGCGCTTTTAAAGTTCTAATGAAATGGGCACTTGAACTTCCTGGAATACTGCTACTTCCTGAAATACAGTGCATGATCAGAGCTGATGTCATCCTGCACTTGTGAGTATAATTAAAATGTCCAGCCAGAGCCCATTGGTTTATACATGAGAATGCAAGAAATACTATCCTTAAATTCTGGATTTCCAAATATGCCCCCTCAGTGAAAAACTGGTATAGGAAAGTGTTAAGAATACTACCTTTGGAAAAACTGACCCACACTTGACATAACAATATCAAGGGATTTATCAAGATATGGCAGCCAGTGATGGATGCAGTGGATCCTTCTGGACTGGACTGGACTAACAATCCTGAACTGACTTAACTGACCTTAGTAACTTCATTGTAATAACCTGGTAATGTGTGTGTGTTTTTGTTTTGTTTTGTGCATATGTAGTCATTTCTGCTGTGTTTCTGTGTGTATTTCGTTAAGCTTGTTAACATGAAAGACTGGTTCTGTATGGATACAGTGTGATTGGTAAATATCAGAACCTCAGTGAAAAGATGAGGGGAAAAAACAATGACCCCCTCATTGACCCGTTTCCAAGGGAAATACATCACCATTTCATGGGACCTTTAAGCAAATTAATCATGTAACTGGTATATTGCCAAGCATTGTGTTGCATAGCAACAAGAGTGATGTAGCGCTCCTTGCAGCCTTTAACATCTTTCTGTGTGCCCAGCTTTACTTGTGGAGGAGACAATTATAAGCTTAAACTGTTTGTAACTTATCTCTATAGTAACAGATCTCCATTATTACTCCTCAGTTAAACAGTGATTTTATGAATATGCTCATATTTTCCTCCAGTTTACTGTAAATTACTGTTTGGTGGGGAAAAAATGAATTACAACAGCTTTAAATGGAACACAGCTGACAAAATACATGCAGCCACTGAAATGTTCCTCCTGCAACATCAAATTGAAGATCTGTTGTGTGTTCCGTTAATAAGTTAATACTTGTGTGACCGTGATAAGCAATCGTGTCTCCCATTGTTTTTTGTTCTCCGAGTGGTGCCAAAGAGTCTCTGCATTAGTGAGAGCAATGAGAATGCCAGGATAGCAGCACATTAGCTGCCAACTGGCTCCCTAATGGGCAAAGAAAAGAAGAAATTAGCTTACAGTGCATTACTGCAGTATGTGTGTGTGTATATGTGTGAATGCATAGCCAGGCTATTGACATGAAAGATAGCTGGTGTTTAGTCAGGAGGAGAGGATTCATATCCCTTATTTGTCATATTCATCAGTGACAAGATAAAGTGAGTGTTTGATAAAATAGATGAACTACTTTTACAACTGTTCTAAATACTGTCCATGCAGTGCAAAGCCATACCACAAGGTGCCAGTGTTGTTCAGGTGTTTGAGATGCACAGGGGGTTTTCATAAAGCAAGAGCTTTAATGTCTGGTCAGTTCAGACAGATAGTGATGTTGTTCAACTGTTGATGTTGCAGCACAAAGTGAACCACATAATACAAAGCATAAACCAGTCTCACCTTATGAGCCATGATGAGCATATGGATGACACCAGGGGCGCCGTGGCACCAGTGAACCAGCCGGTCACTCTCGTTACTCAGCGATGATGGGAAGTTCCCCGAACGAAACCTCTTGTGGCGGACATAGTCGATGCTGGGACGGACCAACTCTGACAGAACGTCTGGATGGACCTTTGCTCCTGGCTGGGGAGAGACAGAGACAGAGTTTAGTTTAATTTCTACTGGTCTCAGTTAATACAACCCCACACATTTTGTCCATTTAATGCTGTTGAGGCAGCTTGGGGCTGAAATGCACTGAGAAAGATGGCGTCAGAACAGGAGATAGGAGAGTAAGAATTGGTTAAAGAGAGTTTAGCAATTGACAATGATTGGAGAAACTTGCAATATCTGTGCATAATGTAGTAAAATTATTGTCACATTAGTTATACAGGCAACCCAAACTGACAAACTTCAAGGTGTAACTGTAAAACGGTCAGTATGCAACTTCTCTCCCCCAACATCTTTCCAAGGATGGATTAGGGGGTCTGGGCCTGACCGTTTCTGTGACTTTCTGAAACCAACGATCCGACTTTCACACCCACTTCACGCTGTGAAGGATCAGTTGTGTGGGGCTGGGAAAGGAGCCAGGGTTTGAACATCTCGGTTTTCATTCTTAACACAACTATTTCTTTCACTTTTCATGTTAACAACTGAGTGAATGCTATGAATGTCTTCCAGGAGAGACTGTCTGAAAATGTGCAATGTTAATCCCATATTCACATGATATCGCATCTCCCCCCACTCTATGACGCCCGGCTTTTCACTCTGTGTTCAACACATCCTATGAACTAGTTTTGATTGAGCATAACCCTTACACCTTATATCCACTGGATGTGGCTGTCTTGCTGCAGAGTTTGCATCTCCATCGCAGTTCAAATGTCCAGTTCAAGTGTTTCAGAAGTGGTGTCTGTCTTCAGCAGACACATTTCCAATATTGTTTAGGGGTGCTAACTCCCAGAATGAAAATGTTTTCCCAAACTGCACAAACTGTCTGTCCTTCAAAAGCAAAGTTTGCACAGTCAATTCACATTATGTAAAAGGTATTCATTTATTTTACTATTCACTTGAGTGTCATGAAGTTCTCTTAAATTAAGAGATTGACTTCATTTCCATGCTTGATGTTGCCAAAAATGAATTAAATGTCCCAAATATTCTACACATCTATGCATCTTTTTTGGGCTGTTCACCTGAGCTCAAATGTATAAACTGATTATGCAGAGAAGTAATTAGCTATACTCATTTACATCCACCCCAGACAGTGTGATTTTTTTGATAGTGCCCCCTTTAAGCCCCCCAGGTAAAAATGTTAATTAAACAATAAATAAAGATAAACAGACACATTTATTGTCTATTTAACAGTATAATAATATAAGCTGCATACACAAATGTAAACTATACATGTTTATCATGCTTTCTGTCATTGCAATGAACCATATAATGTAGCTACTGTATTGATGCAGCATGTGGTCTGTTTGCTAGCATGCTAAAAGTCATATTTTGATTTCAAAACAAACAATATATCTAATTCAAATAATACTCTAACATGTGTCTTATTCAAAACACTGATCACTTACATTTTGATAACAAATGAGTACTGACCAAAACCAGGAGTAACTTTGCAACTTCTTCTGGGATCAGCAGCCACGTGTCACACATTCAATATCGACAAATCTGATTGGCTTACAATAAAAAGTTTCAAATACAAATTTATGTAACAAGTAGCTTCATTGGAAGAAACATCACACAGCAAAAAATGATGATGTCGGTTTTTTTTTATTTGACTCAGAAGTTGCAAGTGGGCTTATACGGTATGCGGGCTTAATAGGGACCCCTAGCTGTTAACAATAATTCCAACGGCACTTGAAGGTGCAGTAGCCCCTGAGTGCAGGCAGACTGAGATCCACTCATCAATGAGTAATCCGACCATCATTTGCAGGCCACAGTTTGATCGAATCGCACTAAAGAACTCATTTAGCTAAGTAGCCAACAGCACTTATGTGATGTGTGTCAGCTCCTCCACTGGCTCTCAGCCAGTGACAGTAAGAACCTTCAAAGACCAGACATTACACCAATTAATATTTCTTGCTGCACTGTATACTGGCACTAATCAAAAGATGGTTCTCTTACCAAATAATGAGGCTGCATCAGTGAGTTTTATGATTGAAAGGATCTACTGTATGTAGCCAACATCTAAGCATGACTCCATCTTAAACCCATTTTGACACATTACCATAAATTAAAGAGACCTCTGGCAGGAGCAGACCTCTGGCTGAAGAAGATCATCTTTATTGCAACAAGGTTTATGGGCAATGTGGTCCTAATTCTGAGAAACCAACAGCCAGTATCAATATCATAACAGCCAATATAGTTTCCTCATGTTTTATAACTGTTCCTGCAATCTAAGAAAATGTCCTCTGAGGTGAAATGAGAGAATTAAGTTTGGAACACATCTGGTGCTTACTGAATCACATATTCCTCATTTTTAAAGGCTGCAAACACAGAACAAGATGTTGGCTCAGGCCAAATGGCTGGTTTGCGGCCAAACAAAGTGCATCAATTCTAATCTGAATCTATAAATACTTAATATAAAAGCTTAATTGTAGAAAAACACATCTACTAAACTATTTCCATTAGCAATCAGAGATTGATTAACCAGACCAGCATGAAAACATTTGCCTAAGATGCATCTACATCTCCACCCTCAACATAGCTATGTCAGCATCACCTTAAACAAAAGGGATTTGTGCGGTAATGTAAGGCCGGGTAGGTCCGGGTAGGATTTTCGTTTTAGATTCAAATTCTGTGTCTGACTCTGCTTCTTGATTTTAGTGATGAACCCACTGAGGTTATCACCAACTCTGCAGCTGACCACAGGCTCTGATCACAGTTATAGATATCCCAACCTTTTGGAAATTTGACTACAGTGCAGAAGAAGAAATGACACTCAGCGATAAAAGTCTTTGTAAATGTTGGCACTATTTGAATAATTGACACATACCAACATTTAAACTGCACACTGAAAATTTAATCAAGGAAAAAAAAAAAATGGACTCGATCGATCACATCACAACACCAACAACCAACCAGTGGACCCATTCTGCCTCTTACCTGCATGAGCATGTAATAGATGCCAGCCAGACCGTGGGCAGCACCGATGTACTGCTTCTTGTGCCATTCATAGAGCAAAGGGCAGCGATCCGTCTTCTTCTGCTCTGCCGACATGTTCTTTCCCGATTCCACGATGGACGTCACCACCTGAGGATTGGACAGGTTATATTAGATTTAGATTTATTGTCCCAGATGGACATTTGTTTTCACAGCCAGTACAACACAGAAACATACAGATAAAGACAATACATCAAATCTTCATGTGTACATTCATGCCCCTTTCAGTATCCCAACTCACAGCAGTGTCAGTGAGGCAGTTTGGACAAACAACTCCTGCTGCAGCGAGCTCGTCTCCATTTTAAAGTCCTGTATCTCCGAACAGATGGTAGGAATGTGAAGTGTTGATTGGGGGGTTTATCAGTGTAATTTGCTATTTTGAGTGTAAGGCGTGCGATGGCTCTGTGAGAGGAGTTGCGAACTTGTCCCTCCAACTCCAGTTCTTTAAATATACAGTATGAATATCCAACTTTCTCGCTCACCTCATAATTTAGTACAAGACTGTTGGACTTGCCATACATAACTATGGCCTTGTGTAGCTTTAAAGAGGCAATATTATGCTTTTGGGGTTTTCCCCCCCTTGTCTTTTAGGAGTGTTATACTGTATGTGTGGTCTGCAGCTGCATGTGCATGTAAAACGTCTGCAAATTTACAAAGCCCAAAGTCCACAGCCTAAAGGAGTTATTCTCTGCCACAGGAAACACTGCTCCTGAACTGCCTGAAACGCCTTGCTTGTAGTCCAGCCTTTTCTTCCGTTACTTATGTCACTATGTAACACAGACTCAGAATAGGATTTATTGCTTTATTGTTTTATATAATTTAACTGTTTAAACAGGTGATTTGCAAAACTTGCAGTTAGGAGGGTCAAAAAAACCTTGTTCATTTAACACCCTGACTATGAAGATGTAAAAGAGTTTTGCTAGTGATCCAGGTAGTAAATAATGACTGTAAGCAACACAAGACATTTCTGTTTCAGTCTGACTTTATTAGTGCTGACAGATCACATAAATACAAGTTAGACAATATTCACTACAGCATTTTAAAAGGGTATCAAACAGATCATTTGCAGCTTTGACATCAATTTTAAAGTATAAATATAGACATAATTATCTGACAAGTAAAACCGTGTATGTTTAGAGAAGTGCAGCTAAACTCCGTTATAGTGATTGCCTGGCTGCAAAAACACCGGCAGAGCTGATCGGAACACAGTGGGCGGTGCCTGCTCAGGGTGAGGGAGCTGACCAATCAGAGCAGACTGGGCTTTTAGGGAGGCCTTAAAGAGACAGGAGCTAAAATGGAGTGTTTCAGACAGAGTCTGCAGCATTGTACAGTTTGAGAAACATAATGTGTTTTTTGAATGTCAAAGCATGTAAACCTATTCTAGTAGACGCCCAAAATAAAAACCTGCACCTGAAAATGAGCATAATATGACCTCTTTAACCTGATTTCTAATTCAGCAGAGTTTAAATATAGAAATCTGGAATTACATTTTTATCCTTCACATGGATGATACGCTTACTGTGTAGTGTGTGTGCACAAAGGTCATGCTTAGCATTAAAATAAAGTAAAGAAGTAAGAAAGGTCAAGACTATGAATATGTAAATGTAAATATATGCACAGTAAAAAAGGCTAGCCTTAAAAGACATGGTAGACTCCATTGACATTTGAAATCGGTTTAGGGCTAACTGAGCCCTACACACATGCATCACTGCCTCCCATAATGAAAGAGCCAATGTGATGATGCCATTGACGGCCAAGCAAGCCCTGAGAGGAGCAAATTAGCTGAGAAGGTCAACAGTTAAGCTCAATAATAGGGAAGCCAGAGATCAAATCCTTTTATCTATAGGCACAATATAAACATGTGCTGTAGATATGCTAATTTCTTAAATAAAAACTTCTACCTGAACCGCAACTGTCGGGTATCAGGATTCAGTTCCAAATTTAGAAACGCAGGTACAGGCAGGGGTTCCGGTCTCAGGTTTAGTAATGTAGAACCAAATACAACTAGTCAGACTATAATCTTAAATCAGGAGTTTAGGTTCTTTATTTTGTTTATACTGGATACAACAAAAATAGATTAGGATTTAAGTACTAGATCTGCCCTAAATGTTTAGCCTTATTTTATTTATGTCCTCCAATGAACCCTGCAAGTTATGCAAAATGTTTCCCTTTTTATTGGCCATCTGTTGAACACTAAGTGGGAGCACCTGCAGCAATTTTGTCTTACACCATTGTTCTGTGTGGTTTTAATGCAAATCAAATAAGCATCAATTTTATAGAAAAGCCTCCAATTAGTATTTTATAACTTTTTAGTGATTAATCAATTAATAATCATTTGCAGGTGATCAGTTAATGAATTTGCTTATAATGTGCAATCTTACAGCCTATGTCAGCAAAGAATGTGTGTGCTGCTGTAATGGAGGTCTTAGAACTTAACCCAGTTTTGGATTTTTTAAAATTGACATCGCAGCCCGTACTGTACTATGAACTATACACGCTACCATGCTAACCTGTCTCCTGAAAATCACATCTATATGCTACTAAATGGTTTTGCCTACTCCACTTTGGAAGCTTTGTGTTCTTGGAGCTGTAGAGAGGTGGTCAGGGTCTAACCCTGGTTAACGGTGGAAGCACAGGGCTACAATACTGAAGACCAGGGTCCTGCATCTTGCATGTGGTTAGATTAAGGAACGATAATGGTTTAGGTAAATGTGACTTGTGTCACTGCTGACTTTTTCAGTATTTAACCATGATAATCTTTTGTTAACCTTAACCAAGTGTTTTGAGTTGCCTTAACATAACCATACAGATGTTTATCATGCGAATATTGTAGGAAAATAAATGTAGTAGAACACAAATTAATTTTTAGGAGACTGGGTTGCACCAAGATGACTGGTTATGCATGTGTTTATGTATTGCTGTGTACAGACTGGATTGAATTCTTAATTGTTGATTAAGAACCAGATAGTGGCTTTATGTTAGTGGCATGTTTTAGTAGTCACATTTCAGGTTGTGCTGAGAATGTTTATACAAGCCATACGGTGGTTTCCGTCGCCACTGTGGCCTAGCTGTATTGAATAGATTATATACAGTGTGTGTGTGTGTGTGTGTGTGTGTGTGTGTGTATGTCTGTCTAGGGGCTGGGGGTTCTGAGTCAGCAGTTTATGCTGTCCCCTTGCAGGACAGAGTGAGTGTAAAATAAAGGAAAATAATTCTGCAGCGGCAGCAGCACAGCCACCCTCATGACAGAGCAAATTTACAGCTAGATTGTTCACACATGAATCTTCATGGGCTTCCATATACATTCAGTTGTAAGGCAGGAGCAGAATCTTGTCAAACCCTCCATATCTCTCTCTCGCTTTCTCCCTCACACACACACACACGCCTCAATAAGCAATCAACTGTCTCTCTTGAAGGGAGAAAATGTAATTTAGGGGAATTAATCTGTTTGCAGCGTAAATTAATCACTGCAAACAAATTGAAGCCTGTGGGATTCAGGGCTGAGAGGATTGAACAGGCCCAATCTAATTTAAGAGCTCTGGATGTGACTGGCCTTCCAGATCCAAGTGTTAAACTTATTCATTTGCATGTGGAGTGGGATGCAGTGTGAACACAAAATCTTGAAGTGAGGACAGGAACGCAGAGACTCAGAGGTACTTGAATGTTAAGCTGTCAGTATACATGTACGCCGACATAAGCAGTCGCTGGAGAATGGAGAGCAGCCTGCTGGTATGTGACGTCATATAGCTTTAAAGTTCATCAGTTTACCAGCAGCATACTGGGCCAATATTAGTCTGATTCAACTCGATCAATCTTAATCAATCCTACAAATGCTGTCTATATGCTAAGTCCTTAGCCTGTTTAACTGATACGCAAGCAACATTCTGATCAGATTCTACACAAGTCTCAATGACAGTATTGATCAACATCATCTGTCTTACCACAAACATGCATTTTGCCAGGCTCTTCCAACCTGGAGTAAACTGAATTTAGTCTGAATAAAGAGCACTAACAAACATCACATTATATACAGTATATACATATCTCAAAAATGATGGCAATCTACAACAGGTGACCGAACTGGAAAGCCATTAGTTATAACCGCAGACAACCATATGTGCATCAACAGAAAACAACAATTGGAATGCAAAACAATAGCTGTGTTGCGGCGCTTCATGACGCTGGTGACGCACGCAGGAAATCCTCCGTTAGTACCGTTTGTGACTAAAGAGGATCTGATTGATCAAAATGTTGCCTTTATGGCCAAACAAGAACGTCTGTTACGGGTCAGATTGCATGACCCCAGACCTTTACTGGAGTGCCACTGTCTAAGGTTGGTCAAAATGACGACATATCCTGTCGGACGATTCAGGGATTTTGCCATACTATTTATACTGTGGTAACTACCCCTTCCACATCTCTGGGTAGATTAGGTCATTGTGGGCAATGTTGTATGCTGTGTAATGGCAATATTGGATTTTTATGATTTTCGCATCAATATGTGATATACTGTCTTTTTTTCCCCAGGTACTTACTAAGGTGAATTAGCCCTTCCTGTCTGGCTATTTTATCCATTAACATTTTGCCACTTTATTTTCCAGCAAATTAATTATACCATTGGCTATATTGATACTGTGATATCAAACATAATATAGGATTTATTCATCCATATTGACCACCCCTACCACTATCAGCGGTGATGTTGATAGGTTTTCAGTCTAGTGAGTCCCTGGGCACAAAGGTGGTCATCTGAGTGGATCCCCAATAAAATGAGTGCTTTTTGTCAAATTAAACACGAGTTAAACTCGTGTGTGATGTTTTATTTCTATGGTTTCAACACGGCGCGTCCCCTGGACGGTAAAGCATCGTCAACATGAGTGAATACAGCATCAATCAGAGGTGATCATACAGTGAGTTTATTTACCAATACTTGATTGTTGAAATAAAATCTGTGCGGCGAGGATTGGTCTTGCTGCAGTGAGAGTAGTATATGTAGTTTGCGATGATTGAGACTATGAACACACGGCATCTCATCTCATCTGCACAAGATAGAAAATGGTGGTTGGCGGATTTTTCAGCAAGGTTTCTTTTGTTTATTTATATGATTTCAACACGGATTTGTTGTAGCGATTATCAGGGAAAAAACTGGATTGGATTGGGTGCGTCCCCTGGACGTGTCGATAATGAGTTTACTGCGTCCTTTCAGATTTTAAACGCGTCAGTGACGCAGGATGGGTACCTAGCAACATCACTGCATCAGGTCTAAATTTGACCTGTGGTACACAAAAAGAATAAGATGTAACAGGCGGATTGTGTTTACTGTGCACACTGATGCTCCGCAGAGAGTGAACCCTTTCCATTTTGGACACTCCATAACCTTTCACCTAGCACCACCTTTTGTAGCCCACTGGTGAGGCTCTGAGAATGATTTTAAGAATCATGGGCTGCTAATATAGCAACATTATCACTATAATATAGCAACGATGGTCTTGTTAATTTCACTTCAGCATTGCACTGTGAAAGATTTGATTTTGGTTTCTCAGTCAAGCAAACCCAGAGCCAAACACAGCAGGACAGAGACATACTAACATTATAGTCTGTCATAGGAATGCAAGCTGACCATTAGCCTGGGATTTGTTGGAAAACACATACACACACACAGCTGACACAAACTGGAGAAACTGTATCTGGCTGCAACCCAAACAATAGACAAGCTGCTGGTGGCTTTCTTTTCAGCACTCTATGCTGCAAGCTGTCAGGCAGAGCTCATAACCAACCCAAGCAGAAAACAATGTGTAATGTTCTAAACACACAAATACCCCAGAGAGTAGGAGAATGAATAAAACCTAGAGAGAACTTCTTGACATGAAGAAAAAGTCTCTTCAGAGAGATAAACACAGAGATAAGAGTCCAAAGATAAAGAGAAAACAACATCTCTGAACAGCACCCTGGAGCACAGCCACTGTATGGTAAGGTGTGCAGAGTGCTTCTGTGCTGTGTGTGCTGGTGACAGGTATATGAGTACAAATGATGGGGAGATGAACAGCAGTGCAGTGCTGCAAGAAACTGGAGCTTTAAAGCTTCACAGTTTCATTCCTTCATCAGTCATAATAATACCTCTATCTAACACTTCTGCGTCTGTGAGCCCACTGCTGCTGCCTACTCTCTCAGCCCTTCTGTCACCCTGTGTGTGTGTGTGTGTGTGTGTGTGTGTGTGTGTATATACAGTACATGCATTTCGGCCTGGCACTGTACCAAAGGGGACAGCTGGTGTGTTCGTGCTAAAATAAATAATCCAAATCAAAATAGTGTGGAGGGATTAATATTCACTGTCTGTGTGTGTGTGTGTGTGTGTGTGTGTGTGTGTGTGCATGTGAGTGTGTCCTCTGTGCCCTGGTACTAGTCCACTTTTGCCCCAGCTCGATGTCTAACAGATGATTAGTACAGTGGTCTTACAGAAAAAAAATGTTGTCTATGATCTGAATATGCTTTCCAAGCACAGTTTCTCCTCCTCTGCTATAAAGAGAGAGCAGAGGCAAAGGTGACACTTTCTATGCATGTATGAACACTAGAAGCTGGCTAATATATTATATACAGTAACCTCAACATCGTTTATCAGCTTGTAAATTATCTGACAAGCTGTAACTATAAAGCACAGACAACTAGAAAAACCATTTTGGTGCCATTAAATAAAATTTTTAAAACTGCCCACACAAAGTATATAATTAGAGACTTC
This sequence comes from Maccullochella peelii, assembly GCA_002120245.1. Lineage (NCBI taxonomy): Eukaryota > Metazoa > Chordata > Actinopteri > Centrarchiformes > Percichthyidae > Maccullochella > Maccullochella peelii. The sequence continues at coordinate 8,068 of LKNJ01005922.1, read as the reverse complement.
ACTGCGAAGTCACTTAAGTGGACATAAACTGGAGCTATCAGCCCAGCCAATATATCAGCAGATATTAGCTTATCATGAATATATTTCAGCCATAGACATGTTTGTCTAGAATTTAGAGGCAGTGTCTCCATTACATAGTTTGTCCACCAGCCATTAAAGATGGTGCCAACTATAGCTTTAGATGATGAAAAATTAACTGTCTTTACTTTTTGCAAAAACTAGACCAAAACTAGCAATGATCAAATACCTAAAATGTGACTAAAATTTCCATACATCATTGTGGTCAACCTCTTTAAGGCCGGACGCAACATTTGCGTGTTTAATATGAGCTTGGGTTACTGTCAACACATCACAGCCCGTCACTGATTATGAATGGAGCAGCTTTACACATCTGTCAGGCTGAAAGCAAAGCTATGGATGTGTGTTCAGACAGCTCTTTATAATGTCATGATAAATATGAGAAAGGAAATCATAGGATAGGACATATAAAGTTAACCTGTTACGTTAACTTTCAGAAATCAGGTTGCAGAATGTCTACGTCTCGAAACTGTGAGGAGCCTCTATCAGCAATGACCTGTCAATCAAATAAGCATTTCACTTAACATGAGCTTTAATCAGAGGCAGGCCTGACTCGTAATTACGTGTGATTTGACAGGAATTTTTTTTTTTTGTGGTTTGCACTGAATTCAGTATTCTGGCTTGACAAATGCACCGTAATGAAGCTCTGCGTCTCTGAGTCCAAGGCCAAATACGGCCAAATGTCCACGCTTCTTAAGTAAGGACCAGATGTTAAGTAAAAACTTGCATTTAGCAAAGTTTTACATTTTAAACTGTAAAAATCTGCATAACTAAGGGATACATTTGAAAAAAAAAAAAAATGCATGCATGTGTGTGTCTCACCTTGGTAATAGTGCTCTCATCCACCGTGTCAGCTCCCATCTCTTTGTTAATGTAGAGCAGAGCATAAAGGTAGCCAGCCCGGCCGTACAGCAGCTCGTCTGGCATCTCAGAGTCAGAACTCAGCACTGACCGCTGCAGCTGGAGGAGCCTGACAGCCCCCCACAAGTAGAGTGTAAGACAAGTCTGGAGATATTGCATATTTTTCTTATTAACAAATAACAACAGTGAAGGCATCTACTAACAAGTATTGTGTGTGTGTACAGTTAAGGTCAAAATTATTAGCCCCCAAGGAACTATGGAACATTTCACTAAACTTCTGCCCAATGTTTGCCTCATTCATAGAACTTCACATAGTAAAGCATTCATCAATGTTAAAGCCCCTATTTAGTACATTTTGGAATGTAAAATAAATCTTCAGGCTTGCTTTTTACCAAATGTAGTGAAAATTGGGGTGGTCAAAATAATTAGCCTCCCCATTTGATTTTTTGCTTTCAAACTACACCTGAGCAACCAATTAGTATTGAACTTTACTTAATGGACTCCAATTAACAGGACTAGTGGCACTTGATTGAGAGGGACTACTCTGAAATTCTTGGTAAAAAGTCATTTCATCATGCCAAAAAGTAAAGAAATCAGTCTAGAGCTCAGAAAGAAGGTAGTGGATGCTCATCTTAAGGGGGAAGGCTATACTGCCATTTCCAAGCGTTTCACAGTGTCTACAACAGCTGTACATTGCATCATTGCAAAGTACAAGGAGACAAATTCTGTTAGAAGCAAACCTGGGCGTGGTCGAAAGTGCAAGATTTCCAAGACTTTGGAGAGGAAAATAGTCAGAGATGTCAACAACAATCCCTGGATCTCTGCCAAGATGATTGTTAGTGAACTGGCCTCTTCTGGACTTGATGTTTCAAGGAAGACTGTTGTGAGGGCTCTTCATCGTGGTGGGCGTTGAGGTCAGCGTCCAAGAAAAACTCCATTGCTCACACAGCGGCACATCAAAGTCAGATTGAAGTTTGCCCGTGAACATTTGAAACATGGGGATTAGTTTTGGAAGTCTGTCCTTTGGTCTGATGAGACTAAACTGGAGCCGTTTGGGCACATGGATGTTGCTTTTGTTTGGCGAAGGAAGGGAGAGGCCTTCAACCCTAAAAACACAGTTCACACAGTTAAACATGGGGGTGGGAGCATAATACTGTGGGGCTGTTTTGCTGCTTCAGGCACAGGGAACCTTGTTCGGGTGCATGGGATCATGAAGAAAGAAGATTATGCTGACATTTTGAAGGATAATGTAAAGAAATCTGCTGCCAGTCTAGCTTTAGGTCACCGCTGGGTCTTCCAGCAAGACAATGACCCAAAGCATACATACACAAGTTAGTCCAAAAGGACACCAAAACCAAGGACCTGGAGTGGCCCTTTCAGAGCCCAGATCTCAATCCTATTGAGAATCTGTGGCGGGAGCTCAAGGTTAATGTCCATGCTCGAAAACCACACAATTTGGCTGAGCTGGAACAATTTGCCATGGAAGAATGGGCTACGATCCCTCAAGAGACATGTGCCAAACTAGTTAGGAACTACCATAAGAAGTTGTTGTCGGTTGTGCGTCAAAAAGGTTACACTATTGACTATTAATTATAAGAGGGCTAATAAATTTGGTCTTGTCATTTTTGTCTTTTCTTGTTTCAATTCAGCGCATCAGTAAAATATCTTTATGCTTAGTGGAGATTTTGTCTTTGTTCTTTTGGAAGCAATTAAACTATAAACACTTTTGGTTATGGTCATTTCCATGGAAAAGTTAAGGGTTTTGTTTGATTTCATAAAGGGGGATAATAATTTTGACCTTAACTGTATCCAAAGCCTTCTTCCTCTGTGCTATAGATACTGTAAGGCTGGGAAATCAATATCTCAATTACAGCATTTACCTCGGTAATGATTGATAAACAATAGCTTATTAAATACACAACTCTTTGTACTGACAATAAACAGAATATCATGGATTATGACTGAGTAACACATTCATTTAACATATTCAGTAGATAAGAATACCTTTGCTAAAATACGAAAGTCAAACTAAAATATGCTATATTTCACATCTGCATGCATTCATCACAGGCGGCTGTGGTACAGAGGGTAGTGCGGTTGTCCCTCAACCCCAGGGTTGGTGGTTCGATCCCGGCTCCTCTTGTCCACATATCGAAGTGTCCTTGGGCAAGACACTGAACCCGTAGTTGCCCCCGGTAGAGGCCAGCATGGTCCCCATTGGTGTGTGAATGTGTGCGTGATTGGGTGAATTAGACTACTGTTAAAAAGCTTAGATTACTGTATAAGTAAAAGTCCATTTACGTGCAACAACTTGCCGTAGTAATGCTTTGCAGCAGTCTGGGTGAGAACATGGTCGGAGAGACGCACGCAGTCAACACGGGTTGTCTATTCTTCAGCGAGAACTGGAGGTGAGATTTGAACTGTTAGTTTTAATATCTGTCAACAGTAGTATGCTAGCTAACGTTAGCCTCAAGGGCTAGAATGTTTACCGTTGCTTGGGAACACTGTCAGCTGCTCTGGGACTAGCATTAGCTTGTAACGCTAATGTTTAGCTAGCCATTTCAAAAGTCCTCTCATTCACTTCTGTCTCCTTGTAGACCTGTCTCTCTCTTTGTGGTCCCGCTCAGAAAGCACTGACGTAATCATCCAGATTTTAACTCCTAAATATCAAACAGTTTGGGAGGTTTAAGACTGGATCTGTAAACCCCTCACATTACCAGATAATCTGGGCCGAACATGGGTACCGACCAAGGTCCCAGACCAGATTTCTCCTCCAATTTTCAGGAGGGGTGAATTGGGGATAAAGCGGCCCAAAACTCCTGTAGTCTGAGCCCGATTTAATACTTCAAAACCCACACAAGTATATTACAGCAGGGGTGTAAAGATTAACCGGTCCGTATCCGAAAGCCAATACAAGAGTGAGAGAAACAACTTTATCTATACAAATCCACAGATCAAACCTAAATTCTGTGTGAAATTCGTCGGTGTGTGTGAGCAGCCCCTCTCCTGCTAGTTCTCCAATCATATATATATATATACTGAGCCACTGAATGAAAAACAAAAATCCTACACTGGCAGAAAAGTCAAACTACCACCACTGCCTCAAATCTTTACATTGCATTTGCAGTTTGCTAAACGTGCAGTGATATCATAAAATATGTTCACGGCACCTTTCTATTCATTTAAAAAGGCGACGTGGCCCCCAGAGCGATAGATGCAACATGCTGAAGAATCCCATCCAAACCAACATCCACAGTCCCAGCCACTCACCTGGACAGACAGTCTTGGCTGTCAGCAGCGTTGTTCAGTTTGTGGTGGACCACCGCGCCCACTGCCAGCGGCCCCGCGTCACCACACAGGAATGTCACTTTGCGGCCATTCAGGATCCTCATGGTCCTCTTCACATAGTCCAGTGCCCTCTGCAGGTGGGAGGCGTCATGAGACACCCGGTGCAGCTGGAGGTACAGCAAGGCAATGCCTGTAGTGAAGATAGTACATTGGGGATCAGTCACAGGCTAACTGACACATGGAACTGGCATGTGTTTACGGTAGTGCTGGCGACAGACCTGCCCAGCCGGTGTAAGTGGAGAAGTCATGGGGGTCGGCCGTCTTCAGGCCCTCCTCCATCTGCTGGAGGAGATCTTTCATCTTATTCTGGACCTTCCTCTGGAATGCTGCGCTCACCTGAAGAGGAGAGAGAGCACATTTAGAAACCCCAGCCAGCTTCTCCATTGAACACATTTGCTAGTTTCTTACTCTTCAGTGATGTACTAAATCTCTTTGGCTTCTGGATCATTGGGCAGACAAAACAAGCAACATCAAAGTATCAACTTGGGCTCTGGAAATTTGTGATGGCCATTTAAAAATTATTAAACTATTTTCTGACATTCAATAGACTTAACGATTAATGGAGAAAATAATCAGCAATAAACTACAGTTAAAATAATTGCTAGTTGCAGCCCTAACAGACATGCCTATATTAGTATTACGATGTAAAAATCCAAACAACAGAAAGAAACATCCTCCTGATAATGACAAATAAAAATATAAAATAGGAACTATACTATAACCACTTGTATTTAGACATGTATTTATATCGGTTGTTGTCCATTCTATAATCTATATACATTATAGCGATAATACGTATCTTTAATTTTAGCATGGACTAAGACCCCATTTACACTTAGCCACTTCATGTGAGTTGGACAGATCTGATAGCCAATCTCAAAAGAGCTGTAAGTGTAAATGCATCCAAGAAGCATTCACGACGGACTGAAAACCAACTGCTCATTCTAGTCAGATGTTGAAGATGCCTCTGTCTCTCCAAGACGCATATGTAATCTATACTCCTCCCATAGTGTAACTATGTCAGTATGCAGTCTGTGGAAATAGCCAATCCCTGTCGGATTTTCTTAATGCATCCATGGTCTGTCTCCTCTGTCCTCCTCTGGCAGCTAAAGTTACACTAAAATGACACTGAAATTAGCCGTCGTTCTCCATCTCATTAAAGCAAAAACGAAAAATGGCTCCAGTCATTTCTACACTTACGATTAAATACAAGGCGCACCAAGCTGCTCTAGCGTTTATCTGATCCCTGATCAGTTCAACCGCTGAATGATCTGTACGGGTGAGGGAGCGGTTTGAGTTAGAGCAATATGGAGAATAAACCTTTTGGTACGGGAAGCCACGCCTCCAAGCTCCCAGGAAATGTGCCAGGCTTTGAAGCCAATTTGACATTGTGGACAAACCGTGTAATTACAACTTTCCAGTATGAACACTTAACTTAAAAAGCCCTTATTTAAATCATTATGTCTTAAAAGTTGTAAAAGTCACTAATAGCCGAATCCAGAGTTATAGAGTCACTGTTGTTCATGTGAGTGAGCCTGAGACCGAGCGGTTGGGAGGCGGGGCTAAAGGAAACTCTAAGACACCTGCTCTATGGGCCGTACAACGTGGAAGCTATGCGTAAGATCTGGTTCATGTTACACCCAGGAAGTCGAACTTTTTTGGCTTCATGCGCCACTGAGCAACTTTCATAAAAATGAACGGGGCCCCGCCTCCGACGCTGTATCCAGTTCTCTTCATACATCCATGCAGTCATCACTCATTTCAATTTGATTATTTACTCCTGTGCTTTTCCTACCGTGACATGTTAAAATGGCCTCTGTGGATGTAGAGCAGCAGGAGCCAGACAGATTCCCAAACACAGATGCCAGACTGTTCACTGACCGCTACTGTCACCTGCACAGATTACACTTCTGCTCGACAGCTGGCAACATACTGCTACTAAAGACTTCATCTGATGAGCAACAAAGACTGTTCTGATCTAAACAGATTGAGTGAACCCATGAGCTGCAGGTCTCTCTGCAGGACACTCGCCTTGCTAACTGCAGAGGTCATAAAACGCCTGAAAGTGTATCCTGTCTGTCACGTACTGTCAGTAGAGTGGAAAGCCTTATCATTTCTCAGATATCATCCTGTAGGTTATGACCCAGACTTTTCATCAATTCAATTCAATTCAGTTTTATTTATATAGCGCCATATCATAACAAAGTTATCTCAGGGCACTTTTCCATAAAGAGCAGGTCTAGATCGACTCCTTCTGTTTACAGAGACCCAACAATTCCCACCAAGATCAAGCACAAGCAACAGTGGCAAGGAAAAACTCCCTTTTAACAGGCAGAAACCTCGAGCAGAACCAGGCTCTGGGTGGGCGGTCATCTGCCTCGACCGGTTGGGTTGAGAGAGAGGGGAGGGAGAGAGCTTGAGGAAAGCGAACATGCAGTAGCACAGCACGGTTCAGTTATCATTAGGTTTAATTTCAGGAAAGATGCTATGTTAATTAGGTTATTTTCCACAAGGCGCAAGGCTCTATTTACCCTCTAAAAGATTTAGCAGCATAGGTCAGACCAGCTTCAAAGCCTGGTTTGATCGGGGATATGGTGAAGTTAATTCTCTACAGTCTTCATCACATTCAGCACACAGTGTGAACTCTATGAAAGCAAGAGCTGGGCAGCTTCCTGAATCAAAGCAGCTCTGGCTTTCAGTGAGTGTCTCTCACTAGCCACCTCTTCAAACAAACACAGGGAGTGCACAAGGAACACACAAGCTATTTGTTAGATTCAAAGACCATTACTCCGATCAACTGGCCTGACAAATGAACAGGAACCACTTAGAGAAGATGTTTCTCAGCTGCTGCTAGTGAAAGCCAGACTGTTTTTCAAAAGGTACCAGTCTGCATCTGCAGTCACCATTTTACTAAATGCACGATGCAATATAAGGTTGGGTAAACTAACAGAGGCCTGCAACGAACAATTTTCGTCATTAGTGATTCATGGAAAAACCAAAAGGGGGGTCACTCTACTAGAACATGAAACTAAAAAAATTGTTGCATCTGGCAAATGTTTGATGTTTACACTTGAACAAATGTTTAGCAAAATTGACTAAATTTTGCTAAACTGAATTAATGAATTTGCTGACTAGTCACTGACTAATTAATTAGTATATTGTTTGGCATAACAATAGTAGGCTACGTTCAGGATAGCCAAGGAGAAAGAATGACAACTAAAAATGAAACACAAGGCTGAAGCTCGGCCTGCAGCCCCGACATGACCCAATATTACACACAATGTATACAATTTGTCATTAGTACTATTGGGGTATATTTTATACACAAGACTAAAGGTGTTGTTTTGGATTCTTAGAGTCTTATCAGTAGCTGAGATAAAAGGGCCAGGTTCAGACAGACTATAGCACTGCGTGAAAAAAAAGGTAACCCTTTCATTCATTTGAATAGGAATGGCTGCATGGCCAAAGCATTGAAGCATCAGTCGGCATTAGTATTATAGCTGGGGCAGCCGCAGGAGTCGGTTACCCTGCGAAACCTTATCCCTCGTAGTGCTCACTCTCCACGGCGTGAGCCTCACCGAGACAGCGGTCGCTCCCGCCGCGACTTGTCTTCTCGAAGACGCCCCTCCAGCGCTTCACGGCCACAGAGCAGAGCGCCCCATGCTTCAGAGGCAGCAGCGGGATGAGAGGCTAATACACCACACACACACACACCACTGTCCCTCCTCAAAAGTGATTCCCCACTGTTTGTCATCGTGCCTCTTTGCCACGTCGATACGAG
>LKNJ01005921.1:0-20866 GCA_002120245.1 Maccullochella peelii | reverse complement strand
CTCCCTCATCTTTTTAAGTGGGAGAACTTGCACAATTGGTGGCTGACTAAATACTTTTTTGCCCCACTGTATGTCCAAGGAAGCAGACTAGGCAGATCTGATGCCGAGTCAGGTTAAATATTAAGACGTGGAATTAAATATTCTTGTGCGTCTCATTTTAAGAAAGACATGCGGCCTCCGTTGGCTTGTGACACTTTGTTTTCATATGTCTACCAGTTGTGAACGCTTTTTTATATTTGTATATTTGAATTTGTACCTAAACAGGTAAAATGATCCAGTAGTTCACAAGAAAAAAATCTTTGCGTAGCAGAAATAGATTTTTCAGCTTTCCTCCCCTGGTCAATCATCTCACGACCCCTCAGATTTATCTTGCAGTCCCTTGTTGGGGTCCCGCCCCCCATGTTGGGAACTACGGTCCTAAACAGAGGATAAAGAGCAGTTTCATCTGGGAGATCAGGAAACATACTGTAGCTCATGTAAATCATGATTGCCCATTTATATTTTGTTTATTTTTTATCTGTAGTTTTTTGTGCCAAAATGAGGGTTTGACCTCTGTGACTCTTCGTTTTTGTTTAAATTTTGCACTGATTGTATTTGAATTGGATTTCAGCGTTTTTCACCAGAATTTTACTCTTCAGAGTAGAACAGCATTTGAAACTGTAGACCATTATGAGGCACCAAAACAATTAAAAAAGAGAGAATTATTGCCTTTAAATGAAATAAATGAATGAACAAAAATGGACAGGGCAAAAAAAATCCCATAAGATTTTCGGGGAGGATCTTCCATAAAATCAGGATCCTGAAATGGAAACTGACAATATGTGAAATTCAGTTACAGGAAGAATATCAGCAAACAGACGCATCAGTCTCATTAGTGTTTTCTGGAGGGTTTCAGTTCTACTCACAAAAAACTTCTACTTGCCTTGTACAGAGAATGATTGTTTTGTATTTTATGTCTTGTTTTTTACAAAGTTGAGTGTATTAATGTTGGTTATGTGCACGAGGTTGAGGGAGACACAACTGTAAGCCTGTGACTCTGTATGTTTTATGTATTAAAGCTTTTATCATGAAGACTGAGTCATGTTTGTTCATCCTGCCACATACTATACACTGCACATAGGTTCTAAAATATTATGTATACATTAGAAAATATATGTTTTATGAATATGTCTATGAGATGCTGTTTTTGGTAATTATTCTTCGATAATCTGTCCGTTATGTTAGCAATAATGCTCAACCAGGCGCCCCAATATAATGAAATAATTGACGAGGTGGAGGGGAGTTTAATCACCGCTCTAAATCAGAGCACAAGGTATATTAAACTGCAAGTAACCATAGAAACAATACTGAAAATGCTACATTACCAGTTAATTCTTACTGGTAAAACTGATCCCTTTTGTCCTAATTTAGTGACCGTGATATGAGGACCGTATTGCACTCTGAGGTATACTAATAAAGAAAACAATGGACTAGCATCATGCTCACATGATTGATGAAATATCAAAGAGTAATAGCCAAAAATTACAGGCATAAACATAGGCATTGACATAAGGATGCACACTCCAGTTTATAAGGTACACCTTGCTAAAACTAATGCAGTCTAACATAAGAATCCTGAAATAAATCCTGCCTTCATGAAGAAAATGTTCTGTTTGAGAACTTTACTTTGTTAGATAAGTACTACGTAATACTGAGAGGTGTTTTTATAGCTCACACATATATTCACTTCATGCACTTGACAGCTCACAATGACCCATGCTATCAGAGGTTGGAGGTCAATGAGGAAAAGAGAAAATGTTGCTTCATAAGTAAATAGAAGAAAACAAACTCAAGTGTGAAACAAATTTATTGTTGGGAGACTTCATTTTTCTCCTGGGAGGGCGGGGGGGGGTGGCATATTTACTTTGGATTGTGAGGCATTTCAGCAGATTGGAGTTATGCAAGCATCTCTGAGAGGTATGCAAACTCAGTCAGCAGAGCCAAAGACAAGCAAGTCTGAAAGAAGAAAAAGTACAAATAAAATGGCAAGGTACATTTTTAGCCTGTGCTCACAGCTTCTGCACAGTTTGTCAGTAGGGTTTCGGTTCTGTGTTAAATCTTTTAAGGCCTTTCAAAATGTATTTGTGTTCAATTACATCAAGTGCTTTGTGGAAACCTACGAAGAGCATTAAACTATTATCTTCAATGACATGATTTTAATCCGATAGGTTAATTTCCTGTGGTCCCGCCCTTTCTGGTCCTACAAGGTATCTGATTGGACAATCCCCAACCAACTGCCGTCTTGCTAACCAATCAGTTGAAAGCCTGCGGACTACTTGACGAAGTTCAACGTTTCTTCACTGGAACTTCGTACGACGACGGTGGTAAGAAATTACCTAATAAATCATTATTTAATTAATATTAATGCCAATATTTTAATGGTGGTCACAAAACATTAATCTTTGTCAACATTATCTCAAATTACCTTAAACTGTTTACTAAAAAGAAAGTATGAATAACGGTAGTGTTCAAAACATTAACAAAATGTTAGCTAGCGGTGTATGCCAATGCGGCTAAAGCTAAAAACATGATAGCTTGCTAGCTAAAAGCTAACGGTAGCCACTAGCTAACTTCTAGCTAAAATATTTTATTGACATTTTCAAATGGAACTTGTGAGGTTGTATTTTTGACATGAGGAGTTGAGTGATGTATAATGTATATAGTACTATATATACTTTTAGTACTGTATATATTTAAGTCGTGAGCGCTGGTTTTAAAGGTTTCCCAGAGATTGTTTTTAAGTTATTATTCCTACATTTCTTGTCATGAATGAACTTTGATTTTTAAACACAGAGCTGCAAGTAATTAATCATAAAATGACAAGTATCTTAGTTTTCTGAAATTTTCTGAACTCAATTTAAGATACAAGTACAAGAGCACACACACACACACACACACACACTCACACATCCACTCACCAGAAACAATAAACAGACAGCAGTCCTCCTGTGTCCTCCTCTTCTCTTTCACCTCCATCTTTTCAATTAGCCCCCTGAAAGCCACCATCTGCTTTTCATCCGCCCATCTCTCCTCCTTCTCCACCTCCTTTCGCCTGTTCACTTTCACTGTTCCTCCTGTGGTATCTGTCCTCTCTCTTGATCTTCCTTCCATCTTTACATCCATCATCTCACATCCAGATGAGGCACAGTTTGCTTCTGATGCTCCAGTGTCTCGGAAGCAGCGTCACATTTTGTAGGCATGCCACTACATGCTGGAAATTTACAGTCAAGAGAAGCATTGCTTTTGTGTTGTTGGCTAGCATTTGCCTAACTTAATATATTGCTGAGTGTTTATGCAGCTTTGAAATGCTAGATAACAGTTGAATTCATAGTTATTGAGTGGTAGCCTCCTCTTGATGGTGCAGACATGGGGAAAACAGTAGCAAAACTACAATTTAATACAATTTTTTCTTTACAAAGTCTAATTTCAGCTGTTCTGTTTTTAAAAAGTCTCTAAAATCATAATGATTAGGCGTCTAAGTGTAGAGGTGGGTATCATTTGAAATTTGGGTTACTTTTGTCGATACGATACCTGCATCCAACTCACAACAATATTTGCATACCTTGGTCAGCAAGCGACAAATGGAAGCTGCATATTTAACCATATTCTGGCAAATATATGAGTGTTTGGAACATATTGAACATTTGAATTAACATTTTATTTTTCCCGCTGTGAAAATGGGTCGTCAGAGTTAATGTTAACTCTACCCAACTCCTAGATAGTGGTCATTTTCTGACTTTGTAGCTGTTTTTGGGTCAAATCTATTTCTATCTATTATCAGAAGAGTCCATTTTCATTTCTTTCTCTACAGTATGACTGTGAGAGGTTTGAGGTAATAATTTTGTTTGTCACTCAGGTTGTTGACCCCACACCAAGATGCACAGTTGGTCTTTTGCTCATCATGTCAAAGGTCACGCTGGGCTCCGGCTGATAAGGTAAGTCAGATTTATTCCATGTGTCTTCGTGGTAATGTTTCCACCTGCCTGTTTTTATGTGCAATTTGAATTTAAAGAGGTTTTAGGAGGATGTAGTTTAGAGGTGTTTCTGTTATTTAGCCTACCCTCATTGATATAAATGAACAAAATTATAGAAATACCTGTCTGTATAATGCAATACAATTCATCAGCACCACAAACTGTAGCCTCCAAAATATTCATACAGTTGAATCAACACCTCTCTAAAGCAGTTGAAGATTATAGCCTTCATGAATTGCATGATGTATTGCAGGTGTACCGAATAAACTGGTAACTGAGTGTACAAACATAGGGAACATTCCAGTTTTGTTTCAGTTGCTTCACAACTGAAATCGCCACTAGGTGCCACTAAGGTCCAGTTGAAAATTCAAATAAACACATCACTTTGTGTCAGTGCTTTACCATTTCCCATCTACTCTGCCAGCCCGCATTTAAAAGTGCAATACAAATATTATTCAAGTAAAATTGCAGTTTAGCTGTAAAAGTAAATATACAGGGTTCCCTAAAACTTAATCTAATGTTCTATTCCCCAAAAAATGTATAATTTTCACATTCATGTTTGTGAATATTTCTTTAAGTTTTTTAACTTTTGCAGAAGCTTTGAGAACAAACTAAAACATTGTAAAGGCAACAGCTATTTTAGTTATTTTTTATTTAACAACATTTGGTTCATATTTCTTGCTGCTTTATGCTCACAGTCGACACAGTTGCAGAAATTATGGCTCCTTCAGAAGTAAACGTGTAGTAATTAGTGTAGTTGCAGATGCCATGACTTCTTTTTCTTCCTCTAAAGAAGTTTTTTATTTACTACAAGATGAAATTTATCACGGTAAGCATAAAATTTCAGTTTTATCCGAGTCTGCGTTGAACTTTTTGGCGCCGTAGTTTCTGTTTACTTCCAGTCAATCACCTGACACCGACAGGAAGTTAAATACCCCTCCAACAACATTTAACGTACAAACTTCACTGTCATATCCATATCTTTTATTTATTTGCAGTTCATTTCAAGTGTTAGGTAAATTTGGTATAAGAAATTAAGTATTGTGACATAACCTTTTAAGACAACCATGATCAGAACAATATCTCTTTATTAATCCAGAAAGCAAACTTTATGGTTTGGGATACAGAATATATTTATTGCTTGATATTACGCACAGTTGCAAGCATCGAAGTAATATGTGCATTCTGGGGGATTATTACAGTAGATTAGATGAGTGTATGTACGTGTGTGGTGGGGGTTTTCACAGCAGGAAAATGTTTTGCTCAGAGAGGTGGCGATACTTCACAGCTTCGTCATCGTGGCAGTGACTAGAGTGCAGAGAGAGAGACAAAAAAAACATGAGTGTTTCTGTGTATATACTGTTTTGTGTGTGTGTGTGTGTGTTGCTACAACTTACGTTTCTGGACCCATTCAGCCGTGGGATCAGCACAGACTTGTCCGTGTTGTGTGGTCAAACTGGGGGAAAAAAGGAAAAGAAATGATGGAGATTCTATGTGTGTATGTTTGTGTGTTGGACAGCATGTAGAAACTTACATTATAGCCCTCACACAGGGAGAGTTGGCAGATTGTTCATGATATGTGACCCCAGTCACGTCATTGCTGATATTCTCATTGGAGAGCTTAATGCAGCATGGATGTGGAAACTTTCGGCCAGGCAAGCGCTCTGAGAAGGACAGAGAGGACGTGAGAGATTGATACAGGATGTGTATTTAGCCTAAGCAAATGAATTTGGAGGAAGACTGACAGGCGATGAAGAGTGAGAATAGGCATAAACAGTAAGCTTGTTGCTCGTTCAAATCTCAGTTGGGAAAACATGTGCAGCAAGTATCACTATGAAACAAAACACATTATTTTATGATTCCTTTTTAATGCATTTTGTGTTGGTTTACAAGGTAGTTAATGTGAAAAGATAGCAGGATGCTTTTATGCAAGTAAAGCTTTGTAGTAAGAGAATTGTTAAGTCAAGTTAATCATATTCTCCTTTCGTCTTCCTTCTTGTCATTTGATCCACTGCGTGAAGAGTTTAATTATTAATAAAACTAAATACAATTCATGCTGAAGTTACAAAATTACTAGTCGGTTACATTTTCAAAGAAATAAATGTTAATAAGTTGTGCATGTGAAGTAATTTGACCTTGAAATTGAACTATTGAGCAAATTTTTATGTCATAGTTTGTTAGGAATATGATGAAGATGTGGATAATGATACCCACCAGACATATTTCTGTTTGTGATTATGTTTGATTTTCTCTTCATTTGTTTTGCAGGGACGATGCACAATAATGAACATGCAGTATCTGGAAATCTGCTGGCCTACTGTCATCCCTGCCAACAAGTAAGATATACTTCTTGTCCAAATTAAAACTCAAGAATATATATATATATGTATATANTATATATCTTATAAACAAGAAGATCCCACTATCTACAAGAGCAATCCAGACTACAATAAGTACACAGGATTACACTACTGATATTAAACGTGACACACACAGAGGCCATGCAGAGCAACATGAAACAAGATCGAGGTGAGACACAGACTCGCTGCATACAGGCCGTGCAAAATGAAGCAGGAAGACAATTATGGAGCAGTAGCTGAATTAAGAAATGAAAACATTGGCTCAGTATAATGTGTTGTGGTAATTATTTGGTACTTACTGTTGCCTTCAGAGGACTGGAAGTACAGACACACAGAGAGCAGGAGGAGAGTGATGGACAGGATCTTCGTAGACATTTTCACCAATGGGCTGGCTGGTGGAGAGGTTGACTGATGGCTGCAACTACACAAGCTGACGGATGTTTGGATATTTATTGGTAAGTGCAGAACGGGGGCGGGTTTGTTTGAGCGTGGAACTGACAATGTGCTTCTACAGTATATACGTTTGTTTATGTGTGTACTGCGTGTGTTTTATTACAAAGAAGTGGTGACAAAACCCACCACTGGAAAACCAGTCATACAGAGAGTGTGCGTGTACAATGCTGCTGCTGAATGAAGAGGTAATGTGACATTAAAGTGGTAAAATGGAGGTGGAGACTTACCAAGCAGATGAGCAATATATGTCTTTCTCAGTCATCCCACTAGATATCTAGAATTTTGAAAGTCAAAGGCATGGTTGAGGTTTTAATTTCAACAGCCTTTCAAAGACTATATTTCAACATGTAGTTATGACCTACTGGATCTTGTTCAGCCATAATTAAAACTGTGCTAACCTAGACATCTAGATGTCTTTTGGTCCTTGAAATCACCAAATCCGTGCTTACTGGGCTTCTGCAGTCATGTAAGTGCTAAATCAATTCTACTGCCATTTAGGGACTGCCATGCATTTCAAAACTTGATTTGAGTGTCAAACAGGGTTCTGACAAGCTCACCGCACACACTGAAACACCAGAGCAACAGGAAAATGACATGTCTTCTTCCTCTTCTTTTGTTTAACATGCAACAGAATAGAGTAATGGTATTGAGCTGGGGTGAATGGGTAGATGATTTTGACAAACATAATCAGACACTGCTCTTGGTCTCTTCAATTTAAGTAAAAGCCAAGACAGTAAAAGTACCTGTTCCAAACGACCACATTTGAAGGCAGGGTGAAAAGCCTGCTGTCATAGCGAGACGTGATAAATTATACAAATGATAACGATTTGTGGGGGCAAAGAACTGCTGCTTAATTAGGACAGAAGACCATAAAGGAAAATGAATGGCAAGATTGTGTGAAAATAAAAGATGCTTTTT
Source organism: Maccullochella peelii (assembly GCA_002120245.1). Taxonomy (NCBI): domain Eukaryota; kingdom Metazoa; phylum Chordata; class Actinopteri; order Centrarchiformes; family Percichthyidae; genus Maccullochella; species Maccullochella peelii. The sequence continues at coordinate 13,122 of LKNJ01005921.1, read as the reverse complement.
TTCCTGTGCATCAACAAGTCAGTATATATTTAACTTCCTGTCGTTGTGGGTAATTTAATGTTCCAACCACTAACCACAGATGCCACATGTTTCATGTTTGATCCTTATCTTTGTAAAACTCTGCAGCCCTTATGCATTCTTATAGCTTCTTGCTTTTGCATGTCAGAAAGAAAGAAGTCAGATAAGATGAAGAGAAACAGTCACACAGGTAAACATTGGATGCAGGATCACTTGTGCAACATTTATTTATGACCAATGTTCTCACAGTTGTACAACTTCTCCTTGAGATGAAACGTTTTGACAAGATTTCAGATCAATAAATAGTTCAAAACATTTTCTCAGAACAATTTCATAAATTTAAGAGTTGACAAGATGCACAGTATAACGTTGATAAATACACTTGGTAATAAATACAATTATGTGCTCAATTAAATTAAACTAATAAATATTTTCATTCCAAGTTCATTGAAAGAAACTAAATATTCAACATAAAGCAATTTTTAAGTGCTATTTCAAACAAGGAGTTTGTATAAGTGTTGAGGCCATAATAGTTAACGTCTTGACAAATTCACTCTTTGTCTTCATTGGCTGGAGGTGGAGAAGATGCAGGCCTACTCGTTGTCGCTTTCTGAATAGATTTCACCGGCAGGCTTCTCGGATGTGGAGGGGAAGGTTGGAAGAGAGGAAGAGGAGAAGGAGGAGGAGGAGGAGGAAAAAAGAGGAGTGGAGGATGAAGGAGGGGAGGCAGTGGATGTGATGATGGAGAGGAGGGAGACTGGAGACGAGGAGACCACAGGCAAACGAGTGGCCTTAGCTTTTGCTTTCCTGTGAGAGAGATAATAGAAGATGAAAACATTAGAGACCATAAGTTTGGGATTTATTGATTGAATGAGTGCAGTAAAGGCCAAGTGAGCATATAAGAAAATTAATGGTAATAAAAAAAAACAACTCACTCGAATGCTCTAATCTTCTTATGAACCCAGAGAGCGTTCAGCTGACTGCAGAAAAGACCTGTCTCCGTTTGAAAGCTGCAGGAATGACAAACAAATGCAACATTAGTACTTTACAGACTATTTCTCTTGAAAATACAAGTGTACAGTACTTTCTTTTCAGTACTGTGCCCATGTTTGACTTCAGACTACCTTTAGGTTCTGAGAGTCTTAAATGTAATGGTTCGTAATGTGCTGTAGATATGTCAGTTTATGGCAAATATGAATAAATAAATTTGAAAAGTAAAGTTATTAATTAATTAAGCAAACTGGAGCATTTTTTAATCTTTAACAATCACTTTTCCAGACTGTATTCCTGTTTTAGAGGCACCAAATTATGAAAAATTTTCATTTTTGAACATGTACATACAGCATTGTTCTTCTTACTTACATGACAGCTTGGACGCATGGAGGGCTAGCTTTCTGGACCAAGTATCCTAAGATTGGTACGGTTATCTCCTGTCTGTTGACTTTCTTACAGCAGGATGCCAGCTTCTCAGCTAAAGATGGATGGAAACAGATAAGGGTTAATTCAAAAAATAAAAAGAATTTTAAATGGCTCACATCTTGTACCTTGATTATCTAAATCGTAATCTTACCTGCCGATCCAGACTGAACCACAGTCACCAGGACAATGGCGACCAGCACGCTCTTCAACAGCCATCTACAGTTTTCCATTTTTAAATAGGTGAAAAATATGAGATACAGTTAATAAATACTGAATAAAGTGATCTGTGTTGGTCTTTCTTCTCTCTTCCTCCCCAGAGTGCTCGGTGAACTGACAGCCGTCTGGAGAAATCCCATATTTAAGTCCTGAAAAAGCGGAAGTGATCTTTCTACTTTTTTCTTTCTGTCTTCATGTGAATGAATGACCCGCTAATTTACGGGGATTTCCACGAAGTGACCAACAGGAAGCACTTTCATCACATTTGGAAAATTGAGTCATGGTTTTTCGGAGTATCTGATTGCTGGAGTATTAGGAATCCGTCACAGGCCCAAGGTCATCCTCCTGTCACAACGTCTTTTATCTCTGCATTTATTCATTTTAATGAAGTTCTGGCAACTTCCAGCTCCGAGTATGTACAGAAACCACTTTTTTCATATTTTTGAACAACCTTTACAAAACACAAAAACTGCAGGAGTCGCAACTTTACAAACAAGAAAAAAATAAAAATACACACACCACCAGGCTAACGTAATTGCATTCAAATTGCTAGGATATGCTGTAGTCAATTGCAATGTTGTTAATTAGGTAGAACGAAGTCCAGTCCAGAGGGGTCCACCGTGTCCAAGACTGGCTGCCATATCTTAATAAATCCCTCGATACTGTCATGAAGGGTGTAGGTCAGCTTTTCCAGAGGGAGCATTCGCAGTACCTCTTCATACCACTTGTCCAGTGCAGGGGTGTCTGTAGAAATCCAGAATTTGAGAATAATCTTTATATAATATATATGAGTATTCCAACCATTTTGGTGTTGTGGTTGTTCCTTGCACTGTCCACTTTAGCTGCCAAAATACACTGAAGAGGTGATAGCTCCAAGTCAAATCCAATCAAGGTGCTCACCTCATCTTTCACTTCTATCCAAAATGTTTGTCTTTGCACATTTCCAAAACATATGTGCATATGTACCAATTTCTGAACTGCATTATCAGTGCATTTATTAAAGCATTAACAAAGAAAAAAGTTTGGAATCAATCAGCAAAGTTCATGCAAACTGGTCACTGTTTAGTGTAAATCTGACTCATTTCAAGACAAAATCAAGCTACGTATTCTTTTTGAGGAAGTCACTTTTGAGGCGTGCATGTCATGAAGACTTTGGCAATCATTCTGGGCAGGACTTGCTAAAGTGTGCAGTGATAATGCGCTCCAGCCCAGTGACACACAGACATGTCACAACATGGACCTCTGAGCTCCCACGATATGTAAGGCTATACATGCTGTGGTGTGCGGTTTATGTTACAAATTAACATAAAATTAATAAAATGTGTGCACCTAAAACTGTGACATTGAGAAAGCAGTAATTGGGAGGCTGAGTGAGGAAACATGCAGCTCAGTCAATCAAAGTTACAAGATCATCTAAAGGAGACAGGAAGTGAGTAGGAATTGCATCAGAGATAAAGCAGAACTTTCCACTCTCAGCAGACTTTCAGTTTATTGTGTTCTCGTAAGATCTAAATTTAAAAGTAAAAGTATCTATGGGCACACTGTTTTTACTAGAAAACAAAACTTAGAGTAAGCCTCGTCTAAAAGCCTCTCTAACAGCTAGAAGCCATGCTGCTGTTTTAGCCCAATTTAATCCAAGTGATTTGAACCAAGCAACTGTCTGACTGACTGACCAATATCCTTTAAGGTGCTTTAATGTTTCAGTTGCATTTGGTGTAATTAGAGGAACCGAGCAGACACTATGGCGCCAAAATCCCTGCAGGCCAGACCTTATTAGGTCAGTGATTAATTTGCAGCCAACTGCACCTCTTATTTTCTTCTGGAGGTATTTAAACTAAAGCGTCATCATCATCATCATCATCATCATCATCTCCTCTGTAGAAGGTGTTAGGACTACATGTAATTTTGGTGACAGGACTTTCTGAGAAATGCGAGGTGGGCGCGCTTACTGAAGCTGATAGCACTGTGGGAAACTCGGTCTACACAAACCTGCACACGTTACCATGACATAAACAAATAGCCTATTGAAAGCAGCTCTTATGTTTCCAAAGATTCAGAGTAAGCACAAGTTAAATAGATATAAAGAAATTATTGTGTGTAGTTTGGAGAAGAAAAACTGAAACCAAAGCAAACCCATGAAGGAGACATGTAAATCAGGCCTGTAGTCTGGATCCTCATTGTAAAATCCGATGTCCACTGTTTTAAAATGCAACTCGTTGCATGAAATTGTAACTCAGACAGTATAAAAGTTGTGATTGTCTCAAATACTAATAATAATAAGTATTAACAGCCTACAGCTGTTAATGCTTTTTACATTTTCAGTACCGAACATAAGTTGCCACATAAGTATGCACAGTATTTTGGACTTAACAGTTTAGTTTGCAGCTAGGCAGACAGAGAAACAGGTTGAGGAAATGATGAGTTGAGACAAGTGGCTTGTAATAAAATTTCCCCAGTGGCTATAGTGTTGATGGTAGGAAGATTAAAATAAACCAAACTTCCTTCCTACTTTCCTTTCGCCTCACTTCTCATTCTCAGTTCCAACACATAGGGTGTTCTACAAAGGGCTTCACATGCTGAATGGGTTGTTTCTCAGTTTCTGAGAGTTTCCCACTAAAAAAAAAGGCTTCATTTCTCAATCCATGTCTAAAACAAATTTATCTCAAAAATCTTAGTATTGTGTAAGCAAAGAGCTGATAACAGAGGAGGAGTTGCATTTTTCAAATAGTGTCCTTTTTAAATTATGTGTGCATACGTCAATATTAGGTATTATTTTCGCAGTTTTAACCTTATCTCACATTCAATTCATGACATATTTGACATGAGCGGCATGGAAGGAATGTGAAGCATTTGTTGGACACAATTTCAAAAAGTCATGTGGACACAAAGGAGTGCAGAGGCCAATTAGTCAGTTTATAGGCTGAAATTAGCAAAGGATAATATTTACTGATTATTTTTCATTGTCTTTGAAATCCACATTTCACTGCAGTGTCTCAACTAAGAAGATATACACCTGCTTTTTTGCCTTGATGCCCTTTCTGTGTGAGAGTTTCGAAAGAAGCATCACAAGCACTGATCACCTTGAGAGGCTGACAGTCTGAAAGGTATTGCTGTACTTATACACTTGGATTTGTAGACTTTTCAAGCTTGTCTTTACTCTTTTCAAGAGCTTTCATCCTCCGCATGAAGTCATAAACCACTTCCCCTTCTTTCACTTAATCAGAGCAACACTTTGTCATGCCAAACTGATTGCAACTATTAGACCATTTTAAACCTAAACTTGACCAATTTTACATTTGTATTTCACCTAACGTTCCACATTATCAGTGAAGTCCTTCCCAAATGTGTCTGTATTTTTAGAGTAGTGCAGATTATCTCACTGCATAATCATCTGCACTGTTATTAATTTACAGCAGAAACTGATGGCAGCATTCACTTGGCATGAAACACCATTTATTCTCGTATTATATCTCCTTAGTTTGCGTGGACAAAAGAGGAAGCATATGTTGCATGTACTGTATATACACACACACAGACGTTATTTCCTGTTCTGTCGCATATATTCACACATTTAGCATCTCTCCATAGCTTGTGCTTTACCATAGGTGCAGAGTTGATGCAAGATAGCTGCCTGTGTGATCTGCCTGTGCTGAGGGATGAGGTCTGTGCTGTCCCCACATGCTTGCTAATACGTTCACAAATTATGACTTTCTATGAGGGAAAAAATGATGGGCCTTTATGTCAAGATCTCAAGTGGGATGTCTTGGATGTCCAAGATGCACTTAAAAATACACTGGATCAGGTGGCAGAGGAGTCTGATGGACAAACCCAGTAAACCCAAAAGTGCAGTGAGGTTGAACTAGGACTGTCTGGCTGGTGGCCCCTGACTTGTGAATTCTTCTACCTCCAGAAGATCTTTCCTGTGTTCCTGGGAGGGAAACATGGAATTGGACAGGGTCATGTTGATACGCCTCTTCTATGTTAAGTAAAGGCCAGGAATGCAGTGTGACTAGCATGTGGGAGTTGTGGTTTACATTTTTTAAGGGGAGTATCACACTGTTCAGGCACCTTGGGGGAAGCTTGTCATATAACTGGAATAGAAAACTATGGGTCACTGTGCAGGTTCCATCCTGGTTGTGAAACGGGACCAGCTTTTTATTCTTGCAAGGATCCTGGAGGGAAGCAGTGCTCTCCTTGACATCCACTCGGAGTCACCACCTCCAAGCCTGAGTCCATGATGCTCTGTAAAACGGTGGATTGGGTTGAGAGCAAGTTGCTGCCCCAAGTGAAGGAGTTCTAGTATCTCAGGGTCAACATGTGGATTGGTGCAGCTTCCACGATGATGCAGGTTTTGTTCCGGACTGACGTGGCGAAGAGAGACCGTAGCCTGAAGATAAATCTCTCAAATTACCAGTCAATCTACATACCAGCCCTCACTTGTGGTCATGAACTCTGGATAGTGACTGAAAGAAATAGATAATGGATATCAGACTAACAGACTATTCAGGAGGCAGAACCCCCGCAAGGCAGCCGGACCAGACTCCGTCTCTCCCTCCACCCTGAAGCACTGTGCTGATCAGCTGTCTCCGGTGTTCACAGACATCTTCAACACCTCACTGGAGACATGCCGTGTGCCAGCCTGCTTCAAAACCTCCACCATCATCCCCGTCCCCAAAAAGCCAAGGACAACAGGACTTAATGACTACAGACCCGTCGCCCTGACCTCTGTGGTAATGAAGTCATTTGAGCGCCTTGTGCTGTCCCACCTGAAGGTCATCACCAACCCTCTCCTGGACCCACTGCAGTTCGCCTACAGAGCCAACAGGTCTGTGGACGATGCAGTAAACATNATGACAGGGGAACAACTGTTTTCAAACGGTTGCAGTGTTTTAACAAGGTAAGGGGCAGTATAACTAAATGCACCTCTATGTCACACACAAACCAACAAATCTCCAACACTAACGCATGAAGAGTGAGCGGATCCACTGCAGTATGTTAATAAATCGCGCCTATACTCGAACCACTTCCTGAACCAGCGAGGCTTCGAACGTCATCAGTGACGTCACTCGCCCTAAATGACACAAGTGTCGATACGCGCTTCACTAAAAACTTCCAGGATTTCTCGACACACGCTCCGAATCATCAGCACGGTACGACCCATCACTACTCCGGATTGTCAACCACCCACTCCAGCTTCACTCTGGTTTTCTGCTGCCAGTCCCAGTCTCCAGAGTCATTTTTGAAATAAACTCCCTCTTGAATCTCATTCCTGTCCCATCTTTGTGTCTGCGCTTGGGTCCTCCACTTCAGCATCGTAACAGAAGTCATTTGAGCGCCTTGTGTTGTCCCACTTGAAGGACATCACCAACCCTCTCCTGGACCCACTGCAGTTCGCCTACAGAGCCAACAGGTCTGTGGACGATGCAGTAAACATGGCCCTCCACTTCATCCTCCGGCATCTAGACTCCTCAGGAACCTATGCCTGGATCCTGTTTGTGGATTTTAGCTCCGCCTTCAACACCACCATCCCGGCTCTGATGCAGGACAAGCTCTCTCAGCTGAATGTGCCCGACTCCACCTGCAGGTGGATCAGACTTTCTGACTCCCTGCCCATCAGCATTGGTTCCCCTCAAGGCTGCGTCCTTTCCCCCCCCTTCTCTTCTCCCTGTACACCAACAGCTGCACCTCCAGTCATCAATCTATCAAGCTCCTGAAGTTCACAAACGACAGCACACTCATTGGGCTCATCTCTGGTGGGGATGAGTCCTCCTACAGGTGGGAGATTAACCATCTGGTGACTTGGTGCAGTCAGAACAACCTGGAGCTCAATGTTCCAAAGACAGTGGAGTTGGTAGTGGATTTCAGGAAGAACGCAGCCCCACCCACCCCCATCATCCTGAGTGACTCTCCAGTCAGCACTGTGGAGTCCTTCCGCTTCCTGGGCACCATCATCAGCCAGGACTTCAAGTGGGAGCTGAACATCAGCAGAAGACGTTTAAACTGCCAAAGACACCGCCATCATTGAGTCCATCCTCACCTCCTCCATCCCCATCTGGTATGCGGCTGCCACTGCCAAGGACAAGGGCAGACTGCAGCATATCATTCGTTCTGCAGAGAAGGTGACTGGCTGAAGTCTGCCTTCCCCTGAGAATCTGAATGCCGCCAGGACTCTAAGGCATGCAGGAAAGATTGTGGCTAACCCCTCCCTGGACACAAACTCATTAAAACGCCACAAGAACTGTTTCTTACCATCTGCAACTGGCCTCATGAACAAGGCCCAGGACCCCCCTGTGACACACTCGAATACCCCCATAAACCTGCCCCCACCCCCCCCACAATGGGCACTACACATTATATTAACATAAGCCTCAAGTGTTACGTGGAGAGTACAGGCCCAAGCGCAAACATGCAGACTCAGTGAATCTCATAAATGAATGGTTTATTGATGTACAGAGGAGGGAAGGCAAGGTGGGGGTGCAGGCTGGATCCAGGCGAAGGAGAGGGCAGGTGAGCAGACGGGCAGGCACTCCCAGTAGAGCTAGTTGTGTCGGGGATGGTTGGCTGCAGGCGGAGTAGCAAGCGGGTGAGTCTCTGAGACACAAAGAACAAGAATTAGGTTCACTCAAAACAAGCAATACTAGAAACATTCACAAAGACTAGTTTCAGAGGCCGAGGAGCTGACTACCACATTACTGAAGCAACGATCTGGCGCTGAGTAGCTGGAAGACCAGGGCTTAAGTACAGAGGTCCCTTGATGACTGGCAGGTGTGTAGGTTGATTATCAATCCGGGAGCAGGTGGGGAGTAAGTGAGAGGTCACATTGACAAACAGACATGCACCAAACAAGGAGAGACAACACAGCGATACCATGGGAGGAGGATAACTCAGGAAACCAATAGGAGAGGGCAAAACTGTGACAGTAACTGTATCAATGCGTTACATTAATTCATAGCTCTTAGACAGTCATCCTTGTACACTGCATACTGTGAACTTTTGCACATCCTGCACAAATGTAAAGCTCTTCATTTTATTTTATATTTTTTCAGTTAATTGCAATTCAATTTATTGCCACTCAACTGAAATGACAAAATGTTGAACAGTGAATTATGCAGTACTGTTTAATGTGCCTCCTACACTCATGAACCAAACTCGTGAAAAAGTACAAAAACATCAATACAATAAATGCAGATCAGTGAGCACTACCCAACCACACGCACACACTATATATCTAACGTCAGTAGACAACAATGTCTTCACTTAGGCTTTGGATATGTTTCTCTTTACATGAACCTTTCTTTTTAAATAGCATGGAAATTTATTTAACTATACTGAGAACATCTTCTTGTCATTGCAAGAAAAGTTGGTAAAATAAATTGGTATTATGTAAAAAAATAAATAAAGGCAATATCACAGTTATTCAAGTCCTTTTTGGTATTTTCACATAAAACCCTTTACCGGTTTTTTATATACATGTATATACAGTATGCATATGTAAGAGCAGAGTTCTCATAGTAGTAGTTATTGTGGGCTGTAACTCAGTTCTCAGGAAAACTTCCAGTCCTCCATCTTCACTTCCAGGAGTATAAATCCATGTATACCCTTCCACATGTACAGGTTTAGACATCTACACATATGGTGCATCTATATTCACCTGTATACAACCTTCATACCTATGCATACCTCTACTTCAATCTTTCAACAGTTTTTGTGTTTAACTGTCCTACATACTGTATGCCCATCTTACACTCTATAAAAAATGTAACTATATACAGTAGAACCAAGGGAGCTTACATTTCTACCATTCCCATCAAAAAAAGGAATGAAAATCGTTAGTGGAGTCATACAAAGTCTGCTCACATTGGAGATTTCATCCATTTATTTCAAATTTGGTGAAATTTATCTTTTTGAATCCTCAAAGAATAAGTCAACTTTTCCATTTTAAAAATTTCCGGAATGATTCCATACCAATCTTCCAATTTTTTACTTGCCGCCAGAAGGGCCTGCAGCAGCTTTGTATCCCTCCTCTGTTTCAAAATGAAACGTGGCCCAGATAAAGAGTCTCCAAGTTCAGGGGTATCCGAGTCTTGAATATCGTGCTTAATGTTTTGTGAATGCCATTCCAGTATAAAGTCAGTTTAGGACAGTCCCAGTCCCCCCATTTGCTTCCCTTGAGCCACGTTGTCTCCAACATAACGAACTCTCTCTTTATATTTTTGGTGGTGTGGGGTCTTAAAATAACTTAGATTTTTCCAGCAGTGTTCTCTCCAATCCACTGAGTTAGTTGAGGACCATTGAAAACTGCAAATTCCCCCCTAAGCCTTCCCAGAAAGCCTCATTCCTGCTTCTTTTTCCCACTCTTCTTTAATGTACCAGGTGTTTTCGTTTTTCAAATAAAAAAGAGTGTTATACAGTTTAGAGATGGACTGATTTGGTATTGAACTGAGGACTGATTTCAGGATTTTATAAAACTTAGATTCTGCTGTTGTCTGTAGGTCTGCACTTCTGATTGAAATAATGTTGTATTTGGAGGTATCTGAAAAAGTCATTCTGCTCTAAGCCATGTTTGTCACAATGATTGAAAACTTTGTAGTGTACCTTTGTGTGTAAATGAGAGATAGGTTGTAAGTTTCAAATCTTTCATCTCCTCTGTTGGGAAAAAATTCTGTATCATAGGCACACCATCTGAAAAGTTTTAACATGTTGTTGATTCCACATGACCTAACCACCCTCTGCCATATTTTTAATGTGAGATTTATCCAGGTTTTTTTTATCTCTTCCAACTGGGCTGCAAGTCCTTCATCTGCAATTGTGGCCTGTAGAGGAAAATCGGCAGTCATTCCACATTCTTATTCTTTTGGCCTTGTACTCCCAATTGCACCAATATAGCAGAGGAGTTAACTGTGAAGCATAAAAGTAGTTTCTTAGACAAGGAAGTGCCATCCCTCCCCTTTCTTTTCCTAATTGTAAAATACTAAATCGGATTCTTGGTTTCTTTCCTTGCCAGATAAACCGAGAAATCCATTTGTCCCATTCCCTAAATTGATTGTCATTTACCTCTATTGGTAGAGTCCGAAAAATGTATAGTAATCGAGGGAGAATGTTCATTTTGACTGCACTTATCCTTGAATTCAAACTTAAAAGGGGATGAGATTCCATCTACGCAAATCTGATTTTATCTTTGAAGATAATGGCCCATAATTTGCTTGTGATCATTTTGAAAGGTCTTTTGTCAGAATTATTCCTAAATATTTCAGTGCTTCAGCTTCCCACTGGAAGTTGTATTTGACCTGCAGGTTCTGTGGGGCAGTAAAGTTTAGAGTCATAACCTGTGTTTTCAAGACGTTGAGCTTATAGTCTGATAGCTTCCCAAAATCAGCCAGCAGTGTCATCAATCCTGTAAATGATTTTTCCGGCTCCTCCAAATAAACCAGAACATCATCAGCAAATAGTGCTACCTTCTGTTCAATCCCTGCCATCTTAATGCCTTTGACAGCTTCACTCTGTCTTATTAATTGGCCCAAAGGTTCAATAAATAAAGCAAAGAGGAGGGGGGAAATTGGGCAGCCCTGTCTTGTCCCTCTCTCTGAAACAAAAGAGTCAGAAAGGTCCCCATTAATCTTTATTCGAGCTGTTGGCTTGTCATATAAGGACTGAATTACTCTAATAAATCTATCTTGAAAGCCAAATTTTCTCAAAACCTTATACAAAAATACCCATCTGACTGAATCAAAGGCTTTCTCCGCGTCTAATCCCACTATCATTGATTTAGTTTTGTCCTTAGTTATCTGTTCTAGTATATGTAAGGTCCTTCTTATGTTGTCCAGAGTTTGTCTATGTTGGATAAAGTCAGTCTGATGTAAATGGATGAGGTCAGGTAAGAAATTTTCAATTCTATGAGCTAGGATAGACATAAATAATTTGTAATCCAAATTGAGAACACTGACAGGTTGATAGTTGCCACATTCTTGTTTGTCTTTATCCTCCTTGGGGATGACTGAGATAAATGCCTCCCTCCAAGAAGGTGGAATTTCTCCTTTTTGTAAGATCCAGTTAAATGTGTCAAGTAATAATGGAGACAGTTGTGGCTTTAAAGACTTGTACCACTCTGCGGTAAAACCATCTGAGCCTGGGGACCTTCCAACCTCTAGATATGGTCGAATTCAATTCACTGGCAGAAACTGGTTGTATCAGATTTTCATTTTGTGAGTTTGTGAGTATGGGTAGTTCTAAAGAACTTAAAGTGTCAATATGGATCTCATTGGAGACTTGGAGTTGAGAATATAGTGTCCGGTAAAAAGTTTCAAAGCACTCTTGAATTTTTTTCTAATTTATTTTCGACAGTTTTTGTTTTAGGGTTCTTTATTTTATAAATCGTATTTTCCACTTGTTGTTTGTGTAACTTGTATGCTAGAATTTTTGCTAATTTGCTTCCTACTTCATAATTCTTTTGTTTCAGGAAAAGAAACCTTTTCTGGGTTTCCAGTGTACATATATCGTCAATTTCACTCTCTAGTTTTTTTAATCTCTGGTTTCAAATTGGAATTTATTTTATTACTGTCAGCAGATTGTAGCTGTTTTAACTTTCCCTGAAGATCCGCCAATCTTTGCCTTCTAAGTTTCTTCATATATGTACCATATGTTACCATTAAGTCAAAAATGATTCTGTAAAATAACCCTTCACTCCCTGGTAGAGCATAAACATTGAATAATGTTATTTTAGTCCCTTCTATTTTCCCTGTGATCTTGACAAATCCTCCACTTTTGTCTTTAGTCTCTGATATATGTTCATAATTAAGTGTACGTGATATAAGAGTAGCAACTCCTCTCTTGTGGCCTGACTTATATGAAGAAGAGAATACATGCCTAAAACCTAGCCTCTGTAATTTTGCATGTTCCGATTGACTCGTGTGTTTGCAAGCTATCTGTGCCTTCTCTTTTTTCAATTTTGACAAAATCTTACTCCTCTTAATTGAATTCAAAAGCCCATTAACATTAAAAGAAATTATTTTTTACAGATCCACCTTGCATTTTGTTCTAACTGAAGTAAAATGCTCCCTCTTCCTTTCTAGATAAATTGTAAGCAATCCTTTCTCAATAAAAAAAAAAAAAACAGAATCAAAAAACAGAATTAAGACAAGGAATGTCTTGAACAAAGAACTTTTTAACTTTTTTGCAGACTTCCAACAGTGAGGTCCTTTCACTGACCTGCTTCAACTCTGAGGGATAACCTCTATTTCCTAACTGGGTTACAGGGCCCTCTGCTGTGATAACAGCCATGAAAAATTCCCTACTTTTGAATGTCTCGACCATGTAGCTTTGATTTCAATTGTTTCGTCTATTGTTTTTTCTTTTCTTTCTTTCTCATTTTTTTTAGCCATCCACTTTTACCTACACCAAAATTACTCTTTACAGTCTTCTCCAATTTTAAATTATTCAATTCAATTCAATTCAGTTTTATTTATATAGCGC
>LKNJ01005920.1:2932-23289 GCA_002120245.1 Maccullochella peelii | reverse complement strand
CACACACACACACACACACACACACACACACACACACTGGGATCAGTCAGTCGTTCGGTAAACAGGCTGGAAAGAAGCGACTGTTTGCTGAAATAGTTTTGGAGACATGGAGGCAACATTATCAACAACAAAACAATCATATGTAAAAGTACACACGTTACCACGGAGACCACACAGCAAAGCTGTGTCAGCGAGTCTTTCTGTTAAGAAAGAACTAGGAGGACACTCTGCATCTCAAATAACTAAGAAACATTATTTACACAGTCGGTGTGATCGCGCCTATTAAAAAACACACAGTTTTGTATCAACATAACAAGGAAGAGTCTGAACCTTCTGGATCTGCAGACTGTCGGCGTATTTCATCTGTTTTCACACATTATTCACTTCTGAAACTAAAGCATGATGAAAGGTTTTTATGGTTCCATTTGGGAAACTTAAATCACTTGGTTAAGATTTAGGCAACACATCCTTATATATACACGACTCCCAAAACCACACATATGACCGTACGTAATAAACACCTGGTTAACGTTGTGAAACGGTTGCAGTTTGGTTAGGTTTACACGCCAAAACTACTTGGTTAGGTTTAGGAAAAGACCATGGTTTGGGTTAAAATAACTATGTTAGTTATGTCACACGACTTACGGACGTAACTTATGTAAGTTCTGGTTTCACACGGGACACAAACAGCGGCCTCCTGGGTGGAAGTCCTTCGTACAGGTCGCCGCCTAACGTACAAACTAAACATAATTATGGGATTGTAATAAGCTAATAAACGACCCATACAGTCTGGGTTTAGGAAAGATGGTGTTCAATCTTGCCCCGTGGACCAGACTGCAGTATATCAATGCCACACTTCCTGGATGTGAGTAAACGCTGCAGGTGAACATAATCCAGGCAGCAATTTCAGGCATTTATACAGCAAATTAGTAGAATATGAACGTATTCTGTAGGAGACGGGTTGTTTCAGATTCAACGGTCCAGCTCACAGCTGACGGACAACGTAAAGAAAGTCCCTCTGAGTTTTCAGTCTTAAAACATCTGGTCCAGAGTCAGGTATCAACATTCCTGCCCCCCATGAATCCGTGTGTTTTTATCATTATTATTATTATTATTATTTAGACATGTTATGCCTTTATTAGACAGCACCAGCAGGGAGATGACATTGCGTTTCGTGGTCAGCATGTGTAAAATTTAGAATCTTTTTCCACCATCAGAACACAAGAAAACAAGAAACATCACAATCTAACAGGCAGTTTGCCATGAAGTACATTTAATGAACCCTTTTTATTTTCGCTAAACCTTTTGATTTTGGACACTCCGTGACCTTTCACCAGCTTATTTTTTATTACACAAGATATCTCATACTCTAATTAACAGATGGAGTACATTCATGTTTCCAAGGAGATAAAGCCTCTTGAGTTTAACGCCGCCCGTGACCTTTCCACCTCTCGTCCCTTTGGTTACAATTTACACTTGCACACAAGAAATGTGGAAATCTAACAGGCGGTTTGGCGTGAAATTCAGTGAGTGCACTTGTGCTTCTCACATGTTACATGTTACGTGTACAGACGACCAACTACAAGAGCCAGGATGTAAATATTCCTCTTATTTTGTTTTCTTTAGATCACAGAATTAATATTTTTCAAACAGAAGAAAGAAAGCAAAATGTCTGTTCACCGTGCCCTCTCTGACTTTAAGTTAGCACACTCTTTAATGTGTGTCTGTGTCACAGCAGCAGCGACACTCTAACGCCCAATTTGTCTTCATAAAGCTCAAAGATCAGAAGAAGAAACGCAGCAGAGATTTAAAAAGAAAACACGAAAAAGAAAAAGAAGAAAAAAAAATGCAGATTTGGCACTAATCAGGAGAACAGGAAGCATCGCCGTGGCTACGCTCACAACTTCCTGCTTCTCTAACTGGAAAATAAATGAGTGGAGGAAGAGGAGACTCTGTTAGTCCAGCATCAAAAGATGCTGCTGCTGTTTACATCTGACTTCATCCCTCCATCTTCCTCATCCCCTTTGTCTTCCATCCTATTTTGTCTCCACCACATTTTCTCTCTCATCCATTTTTCCATTTCTTCCCCTTCTCTTTTTCACTCCATCCACCCATCCTGCCCTCCCTCTCCTCACACATGTCTCCACCCTCCTCTTCCTCCATGCTAACAGGATTAGCGCTGCATCTTAACGAAGCGGAGGAAATAATTAGTCCTGTCACTGATAACATTTCCACGCCTCATTAGAGGGCCACAAGTCCTGCTTCTCTTCTTGTGCTCTGACTTTCCTCTCCTCCCTCCATCCTCCCTTCATCCTCCCCCCGTCCTCTCTTTGTCCTTCCCCCCCGTCCAGAAAAAACCAGAGCTGAGAGTTGAACCCACAGTAGAAGTGAAGCTGCAGTTCCTCTTACTCACAGAATGTTTAGATGGCGGTGACGTGTAATGGAAAACCCCCAAAGCTTTCAGTTCAGTGTCCCGTCTCTCTCGTCTTGCTAGTGAGCTAACTAGCTATCAAGCTAACTAGCGAGCGGTGTTGTGAGAGTATTGGGTATCGAACATCTGTGGCTGTCTGTCTGTCTGCGCCGCAACTTATAAAATGTATTAAAAAAAGATCACAGTTGGGACACATTCAACAAATGTCTTTGTGACATCGAAGATTTAGCCTTCGGTGCATTCTGGGAAAAGCTTGGACGACTGAAAGTTAACAAGAAAGATGACGTTAGCTAGCTGGCTACCTGGCTCATTAGCTATCTTGTATAGGCACTGCACCTCAGATGATTGATGTGCACTGTGGGACAGCGCTGGAGACTGCTGCTGATGAACCTTTAAGGTGTGTTTACCTCGACTGAAAGTGGTGAAACACTGACGAAACACAAAATATCTTGTCATTTCTGAAAAAAACTGTTAATGTAAGATAAAATCTACTGAAAATTAGGGCCTTTTCTCATTCACAGTGTTTCTCAGTCTGGGAGTGAAGCTCAGTACATTCTTTAGTGGAGAAGTTTATGAGAGAAGTGTCAAGAAAATCAACTCCAGCTGCTCTAAACATCACGAAACCAAAGCAAAGACAAGAGAATCTGAGGAGGATATTAAACTAACTTTTAAAATACTACAACGGTTTTCTCTTCTGTTCATGGTGAATCTCGGCAGAGCAAACATACTGTGAGCAATCAATCAATCAATCAATCATTGTCAGCTGCTGAATGATGAGCACATAAATGTCTAAAAGGCGACAGCGGTGCCTGACAGACAGATTTTGGGAAGCGCTGCTCAATATGACATGAATCTGAACCAGGAGGCAACGAGAACAGGAAGTCATGAGTGGAGTCCAAATCTGAATTGATAACTGATTGATCTAAACAAGAGAGATGATGTCAAACATCACAGTTAACTTTAATCTGCCTTCAGCCACTGGACCAACAGTTGGACTTGTATTCTCCCTTTTTAACGGATCGAAACTCCCACGTGAACGCGGCGCTGTTAAACAAAGGCGTCAGGCAGAAGACGCTGCATCACTTCATGTGCAAATGAAGCGCTCTAATTACAGATTCAGCTCAGAGAAAAACAACAGAGTGAGACTCCGCTCGAGTGTTAAAGGATTGTTAAAACTCTCGCTGACAGAAATGTGCTGCAGACTGAGATCACAAGACAGGAGACGTGTTAGTCTGCAAACACACCTGCTGAGTGTGTATGTGTGTGTGTTTGTTTTCTGCGTTTCGTGTGTGTATTTTTTTATATCTGTGTTTCTGTGTGTGTGTGTGTGTGTGTGTGTGTGTGTGTGTGTGTGTGTGTGGCAGGCTCATGCCCTCCTGTGAACCCTCCCATAATTGCTGTCAGTCAAACCCTCCAAACACACAAACAAACACAAAGGCTGCGCTCCTGCTCGCCTTCCGAGGACCCACAACACCCGAACACGCCCACAGATCAGGCGGAGGGGCGCCACCTCGGCCCTCCGCGAGACAAAAGCCGCGACACTCTGAGTGGAAGGCGTCTGTCAGAGCCGCTCAATAGACTCTTTGCCCTCGTTGTCGGCTTAATTGGCCCCTTCAGCAGCGCGGTGGAGATCTCTTTCTGCAGCCGAGGGCCCCGAAACGTCTACAGCAGCAGCAGAGAGGTGGAGGGGGTTCATGTTTACTGCACACAGACGGGGGGGGGGGGTGCATGTTAAAGGGCAAACTGAGGTCTTTGTCTTTACGAAGGAATGAAAGTGTGCATCCATGCATGAAAGTGTTTTTAAAGATGCAGTATATGTGGATACGATTTAGACAAAATCTGAAGTAAATAAGAAATAATAACAAAAGAACTTAAGATGGAGGTTTGGTCCTTTTTAAAGTCACAACTATTTTTCATTTAACTGGCTAATTGTGTGATCTTCAAAATACCCACAATGCCCATCACAAGTCCCCAGAGCCCAAAATGACGTATTCAAATGTCTTGTGTCGTCTGCCCAAGAGTGTAAAACCCACAGATGATATCAAACACAGAAAATGTTTAATATTCTGGTTTGATTGTAGCACTTTAAAGAACCTGTTGGCTTTTTAAACGAAAAGTCTGTTGTCAGGC
Source organism: Maccullochella peelii (assembly GCA_002120245.1). Lineage (NCBI taxonomy): Eukaryota > Metazoa > Chordata > Actinopteri > Centrarchiformes > Percichthyidae > Maccullochella > Maccullochella peelii. The sequence continues at coordinate 18,728 of LKNJ01005920.1, read as the reverse complement.
GTTGTGTCCTGGTTCGTGTTGTTTTCTCTCAATGCTTTTTGTGACAAGTGACAATAGCAGCACATGTCGGTATTATAAAAATCATAATAATAAAGTTTATTTGTATAGCACTTATCAAAAGCAGCGTTACAACGAAAACACAATAAAGTACACGGTAATGTGTGAATAAACCGGCAGCATAACCACGGATAAATTTAAAATAGAGCAGTGCAAGACTAAGGTGCAACATCAAGAATAAAGTACAACTCAATAGTTAACCTAAAACCAAAACCTAAAATAAAGGCCTTTCGACAAAAATAAGTTCTTCAGGCGAGTCGTTTCACAGCCGAGGAGCCCCAACAGCAAATGTGAAGTATTAACCTGTGTACTTGTACTTCTCCTGCATCTATTGTTGTAGTTTTTTATTATTTGCTGCACCTTTTGTGTATTTATCATTCATTGGTTGTTGCCTGTAAGCCAAAGTTTTACTGTGGCTCGTGCCCAGAGAGAGAAAGCAGAGACTAGATTAGCCTGGTTAGCATTAGCGTAGCGCAAAGCCTAATCATTCGTCCTCTTTCAGACGTGCTGGTTTTGTTTGTAGCTTTAGAAAGTGCACGAGGTCTTCGTGCTGTGTTCCCGATACACATTAATAACAGAGATGAAACCAGTCGTCCTCTTCGATGAGCCTCGAGTCGTGCACCAGATGCCCGCTTTGTAATCCGGCCTGACGGCCCGGCGAGGAGCTCTGTGGAGGCCCAGGAGAGCAGACTAGACCAGACCAGGTTTCAGAGACTCGACACCCGCGTCACAACAGATGGACATGATGTCGTCTGTAACAGGCTGATGGTGTTAAATCTGCTGTTAGTTCAATCCTGCAGATAAACAAGGACAAACGTGCTGTCTGTGTGTGTTCATATGAGCAGCTGTGAGCTAACAGGAGCTTCAGAGAATTAGTAATCAGAATCCAGAGTACGCAAATAATATCATGTATTTGTGTATTAATACTTTAAGCTCCAGTCCTGCTGGGAATGACACCGGACAATTCAAAATGAGGCGACTAGAAAATAGGTTACTTGGTTAAAAGTGTTTTTGGAAATAAACTCATTCATACTTTCAGAGTGAGATGAGAATCTGTGGACAAACAGAAATGTAAAAAAACAACAAACTGTGTTGTCGTCCAGTCGGTGTTTATGTGCAGTGTCTCTGCCGGTTGCCCGGCAACCTCACGTTGACAACAGGACTTCGTGATGTCACTGCGCCCGGCTGGTGTTGGCAAAACCATCACATGGCTAAAACCACAAAATGTCATGCCTACATTTCTTTTACTGACAGAAGAAACGAGACACAACCTCGCTGAGCTGTAGTAGCTGAACTTTGGACAAAGCCAGGCTAGCAGTTTCCCCCTGCTTCCAGTCTTTATGCTAAGCTAGGCTAACCACATCCTGACTCCAGCCCTGACCCAGAATCAGCCTTTTTAGTCAGGTTTGCACTCTTTGTTTGGACTCCTGTTTCCACTGGCTCTCAATGCACTTACATACAACAAATACATATATAGTGCTATTATGTACAGGTGAAACACATATATATATTTACATATGTATAAACAACAATGGACAGTAACATACAACGCCTATTTACAGGTCGTATTCGCCAAAATATTGAACTATTCCTTTAACTGAGACTTTTTATTGACAGAGGGCATCAACACTATGTTTGTCCTCAATACGCCTCATTGTCCCTCTCACTCTTTTAAACATGAACACACACACACACACCTTTTCACAGTCGTAGCTTCGTTGCTCTGTAGGCTGTTGCTGTGTTTCGGTAACTCAGCCAACCCTGTCATATCATTGGTTAGAAACAGCTTCATTTCTGTGTGTGATTGGTTGCTGATACGTCGTCAGGCAGTGTAACGTATCAACAGTATATTAAAGTGTTGAGGAAGTGTTTCTGTCAGCCGGCGTACGTTCTGCCTTTTGTGAGGCTGTTTGTCTTTTGGCCCTGCACTGGTTGATTGACACATAGCGGGCGGGGCTTCTGCTGCCCTCTGACCTATAGCAGAGCTGCGTGTGCGTCAGGCTGGATGAGTGACAGCTGTCAGAGCAGCAGGTTGAAGCACATCTGTTAGATGCTCTTTTCTCTCTTTAACTTTTCCGTAGCTTTTACTTTAATTAAACACTCTGTCACAAATTAAAGATGTGAGTTGTGCGTTTGTTTGCTGCTGTAGAAGGTTTTTAAGAATTCATCAGGCTTTAAATAACTTTAAATTCAAATAACCTCAGTGTTAACCTAAAGTGCAACTTTAGGACTCTTGGCTGGCAGGCTGCATCCGCGCTAATACGTTTTAATTTTAAAACGAATACAATCTCCGTCCACACAAGCGTTTTATCAGCGTTTCAGAAATAGTCTCCGTCCATACCACACACCTGAAAACGCATATCACGTGACCATTCACGTGCACTGGGCATGCACGTGCCGCTGTAAACAGGAAGCAGATTGTCTGCTCTGTGGCTGGTTGCTTAGTCAGCTGCAGGAAATACTACGAATGAAGAACAGCGATGGAGAAAAGTAAGAGCAGAGATTTCTCTGCTAGGATTGTAATTCGTTCTCCATGTTGAATTAACCGCCTGTAGTCAAGGCTGAAAGGGTCACATGATAGCGATGTGACGAATCAGGGAAGGACACGTCGTGGCTGATAAGACCCAATCAGGAAGTGAACGTGTGTGTCTGCGTCATCGTTTTAATACGTCTCCATTTCCGCCCGTCCTCACTGAAACACAATCCGGAGTTTTCAAACTAAAACGGGGTCGGCAGCGTTTTAAAAGGTCTTTGTTTTAGGGGTTAAAAAACGCCAGAGAAGTGTGGCCGCTGGGCGTAAACGTAGCAAAAGTTATGCGTTTTAAAAGAAACACGTATTAGTGTGGATGTAGCCTTACTCAAGGGGCCTCTTTGCCTGCGGCCCCCCAGAGTCTAGGATTGCCAGTGAGAGCCGAACAGAATCCCTGCCATGGATCGATCAACACGTCTATTAATCATATGTACATTTATATAAGTCAGTAAAATAAAAAACAAGGAGGAGTCCTCTTACTGTGACCATACACAGGTTAATTACCCTTACAGGGATCAATAAAGTTGAACCTGAGATGTTACAGCAGTACATGTCATCATATAAATGTGTGTTTATCACCTGCTTCCATTATCGTCACAGAACTCTTCTGCCTTCCTGCAGCACTGAGGGAAGTTTAACCCACGTTCACTGCTTGACTTCCTGTTTTCTGATTCACTATTTTTTCATAATTTACACGAAACAATATTTGGAGCTTTAGTTTCTGTCTCTGATTTAACAAAGCGCCGCGTGTGTGTGTTCACATTTTAATTGCGTCTCCTTGACAACCCTGTGTTCAGGCCTGTTTCACTTTGTTCTGATCCCCCTTTGGGTGTTAACAAACACTCCTGCACACACACACACACACACACTTCCCTGGCAGTTTAATTAAATCCATTAAAAGCCGTGTAGGCGCCGGGCGGCTCGGATCAATCCTCACCTGAATGGCTGCTGACTAATTGTTCCGTTAACGGAGGGTTAACGGGCAGATCAAAGGCTCCAGCGGCGTAATTAGCAGAAGGGAGAGAGAAATGGAGAGAGCGAATTAATGAGAAACAAAGGATGCTGGGAGTTTTCTCGCCGGAACATTAAATTAAAAGAAAGACAGATTGGGGGAGGATTTCCTATAAGAGCTGTAAACCAATGATCGCTTGTGTTTCCCCAAATTAAGACAACATTTCACATCAGCCCAGCTGTTCCCTGTTTCTGTCCTCTCACCTGAAGGGAACAAACATGCTGCAAGTTTTCATCTGGAATAAAATCCTGAAGTTTTTGAATATTTTATATGAGCCAGTGGAAAGGAGGAGGAGGAGGAGGAGAAAGTGGAGTCAACATGATGAAAGGTGGAGGAGAGAAAAGGAAAAGAGAGAGAAGGCAAGTGATGATCAGAGGAAGGACGAAACAGGAGGGAAAAGATGAACAAGAGATGGAGGAGGAGGTGGAGGAGCTAAAGGAAGAGGAAAAGGAGTTGCAACAGGAAGGTGAAAGGAGGAGGAAGGGAAGGAGCGAGAGTTAACATGATGAAATGAGGAGAGAAGAGAAAAAAGGAGTGATGTCAGCATCCTGAAAGGAGGAGTTGAAAGAAAGAGGAAGACGAGCAGAGGAAGGAGGCAGAGGAAGAGGAGAAAATGGAGCCAAAATGATGAAATGAGGAGGAGAGAGGATGATGAAGAGGATAAATGGGGAGATAAGGGAAGTGGTGTTGGGGGGGGGTAAGAGGAGAAAAGGGAGAAGACAGAACTGAACATGATGAAATGAGGAAGAGGAAGAGATGAAGGAGGAAGTGGACGAGGGACAAGAAGCAAGAAGAGGAAACAGAAGATAATTTGGAGATGAAGAAAAAGAGGAAGAGGAGGAAGAGGAGGAAAGGAGAAGTCAACATCACGAAATAAGGAGGTGAAAGTAGGAGCAGTGATAAAAAAGAAAGAAGAAAGAAAGTGTGGAAAGATCCAGAATATAATGAAGCAGAACAAAGAAACGCAACTCCCTCTCCCCATGGGGGGGGGTGTTACTGTGTGTGTGTTACTGTGTGTGTGTGTGTGTGTGTGTGTGTGTGTTTTATACATCACAGCCTGCAGGGTTGCTGCAACTTTTAGCCCCGATGTCCGTCCGGCCTCGATTACAGCAGAGCCCGGCAGGCTTGCATCACACACACACACACACACACACACACGCATACACACGCACACACACACACACACACACACGCGCACACACACACACACACGCATACACACGCACACACACACACACACACGCGCACACACACACACACACACACACACACACAGGAAGAGGCTGCAGGCTGTGTGTGTGTGTGTGTGTGTGTGTGTGTGTGTGTGTGTGTGTGTGTGTGTGTGTGTGTGGTTTGCCTGCCGGCGCTCCGCTCTGATCGGACGAGGTTTTACAACATTTAGCGTTTCACCTCCTCCTCTCTCTTTCTTCCTTCTCTCCTGCTCCTCCTTTCTCCTCCTCCTTCTCCTCTCCTTGACTCCTCTTCCTCTCCTTCTCCTCCTCTTCTTCCTTTCCTCTGTGCCGTCCTCAGCCTCCCTTTTATCTGTCGCCTCCTCTTCTCCTTCTCCTCATCTTTTCTTCTCTTTTATCTTTATCCAAGTCTCATTCTGTCGCCTCCTTTCTACTCCTCTTTTATTTTTTCTCCTTTCTCTTTTCCTTCTTTCCCCTCATTTTTCCTTACCTCCTCTCCTCGTCTTGTTCTCTTCTTCTCCTCTCCTTATTAATGCCTCCTTCTGTCCTCTCCTTGTCTCTGTCATCTCTTCTTCATCCTGTCTTTCCCTCATCTTCATCTCTTCTCCTCTTTTTCTCCTTCCCTCCTTTTCTCCCTGTGACATTGTCCTCCTCCTGATCCTCTCTTTTATTTATCATCATCTCCTCTGTCTCCTCCTGCTGTTATCTTCATCGCTCTGCTCCTCCCCGGAGGTTTTCTGGTCTCCGTCTTTCAGCTCTTCTCTTAATTCAGCTGCTGATTTTTTTCTCTCCGTCGTTTAATTTCTTCAGGATGTCTCGAGCTCTTTTGGGGCCCTAAATTCATAGAAACTAGTTTGAATCGGACTTTGCGAAACCTAAAGACATTTTCATGTGTGGAAACATTATGGCTGGCTGTCAAACCTCGGTACTGTTTTTGATACCTAACAACATTTTTCTGTAGCAGCGAGCACTGAAAGTGGCCTTCTTTACGCCGGGGGACGCTGGGGACACGTCCCCACCACATTTTGAAACGGGATGATTTTGTCCCCGTCACTTTTTAAAAATGTCCTGAAAAATAGCACCAAGAAACGCCTTGAGAAAGGTTTATTTGCACAACAAGAAAACATACAATACAATGTAAACATAGATGCGTATGGATGACGGTCGACGTTGTTGTGCTGAGTATTGTCGTATTGCCGACTCGGCGACTGGATGCTGTTTTTCCCCCGACCTGCCGTAATTATCTACTCTGACCTCATACCAACCCCCCCCCATTACACTGCCTAAAATTGCATATGCTGAAGACCATCTGAGCCTTTATGTCCCCACCACTTTCCAACACAAAGTGACGCCTTTGCTATTAAGACTCACAACCTTAAATTAAATCGCAAATTAAATTATTATACAGTTTCTGATTTGAATAAAGATTGTAGTGTTTTATTTAGACAAATCAGTACCAAACACTCAAGTATCAAATGGACACTAGAATAAAAAAAAAATCCAAATGATTCCCAGAACTATAAATATGGTGTCAACGTTTTCACTTTTGTCCAAAATCTTCCCTCTCTGTGAGCTCTGTGTTTGGTCTCCACCAGCTCCTGAGGGAAATATCTGGCTCTTTAGCTGCTAAACGCTCCACTGTGTTCAGCAGCTCGTCTCTAACTGAGTCTGCCTGCTGTCTGCTGCTGAGCAGGTAGCGGACAGGTGGGTTTACCAGAGCTTGTTTGATGGAAAAGGCTTTTTGCTTTTTGCTGTCAGGGCCCCAAAACTCTGGAACAGTCTTCCTGTTGAAATTCGTCTTGCAACATTTTTAGAAACTTTCTTTGTTGCATTAACTTTTTGGTTTTCTTTTCTTTCTTTTTTGAATTTCTTCTGTTATGTAACTATGTTTTGAAAGGTGCTGGTTATATAAATAAAAGTTATTATTATAAAAGTTATTATCTGCTGCTGCTGGAAACACTGAGACTGGACCAGATAGGAAATGTGCCAGAAAACCAAAACTCTGAGCTAAAAGAGGCTAAAAAGCTCCGTAGAGCTGATGGTGACAGATCTCTGAAGGGACTTCTTCCAGATTATAGAGTCATTTAATTTATTGGCAATAAAAAAACACGGATTAATGGAGCTTTATGATTACTTTTAACAGTACATTTTCAAAGCAAGTCACTCTTTTGTTGCCAGTTTTCTTTTGGTCAGAGCCGATAAATCTTTTTTACAGTTGGTGGAAATTTCAAAGACACGTCAGCAGCCGTCTCCGCCTCCGTCGTCTCCATCAAACCTCTGTCAGCTTCCTGCCGTCCGCTCTGCTTCCTGTTCTCTTGTTCAGCGTCTGACCTGCTGCTGCTGCTGAAATGAAACCTGCGTTCAGGTGGTCGCCGCTGTTGTCACGGCAGCACTCTCTCTGCATCTGAGTCAGGAAGTCAGGAATCACCGACACTTCCTGACACTTGTCCTCAGTCTCCCGAGGCTCCGATGCCGAGTCATGTTACATCGCTGCAGGCGGGTCGAGTTCACATGCAGGTTTTTAAGTCACTGGTTGAATCTGCAGCGGAGAAGATCTCCTGAACACAAACTGAAATATAAATGACATCCAGCTGAGCGTTCAGAGGATCTTTTCACTTAAACCTTTCAAACAAACAAGCAAAGAGCAAAGAGCTTTGCAGGGCGACAGCATGAACAAAGATCAATGACAAACACAGGTTTGTATTAAATGTGTGTATGTGGCCAAAAATAAATGGACAAACAAACGTTCCATGTGACTCCGACACCATTAATGTGCAGGGAGTGGCTGCCATTCAGACACAAGAGCTTTAAGCCCCTTTCACACATGCAGTCTGTCCCTGAAATGTTCAGGAACATTTCCTGCACGGGGTCGTGTGTGAACGGGAGCAGGGATCGATATTCAGGGAAAACCTGTAGCGCTAATTTCCCACCTCAAGACCTGGAAACATTTCAGGGAAAGTGCCGGTACGGCCGTGTGTGAATGAAAGCAGTAGCGTTGCAGGGACGAGCACCTAAAGGGTTACGTTCGTCTGACGAAAGACGCTTTCATCACAAGACTCCGCTGATGACGTTCGTGTTGGCGGCCAATTCTTATATTAAAAACATTTCAAGAACACCGGCACCGGACAGAAACAGCTCCTCGCCCACCGCTTACACGTACATCCGGCCTTGCCCCAACTTCTTCTTCTTCTTCTTCTGTTGAGTTTTATGGCGGTTGGCATCCATACGTGTTGCATTACCTTGCCCCATCTATTCCGCAAAAGACGGAAATGTTCCTGAATGTAGCTGCATGTGTGAACAGTGAAACTCACCAGTTATCCCAGTAATTTACCAGGAACTGTGTGTGAAAGAGGCTTTAGTGAGGTCCAACACGGGTTGGGTGATCAGATCTGGCTCTAGTTCATAATCATAAAAAGTATGTGGGTTTATTTATCATCACCACATACGTCAGTCCAGTTCATTTACTTGAGTATTTAAATTTTCTTCAATCATTACTTCACATTTAGGAAAGATTGTACTTTTTATTCTTCTACAGCTGGCGTAACTGGATTCTTTGACATGAGATAATCTTTGTATATTTGTTTATTTCCTTCTTTCCTCCCTTCTTCCTTTGTTTCCTCCTTACGTTGCCTCTTACTTTGTCCCGTCTTTCTTTCCATATGTCCCCCTTTCTTTCTTACTTTCTTTCTTTCTTTTGCATTAAAATCTGGAGATACGTTTTCATCATCCCACAATTCTTTCCTTTCAGTGCTTTTACTCTTTTTTTTTTTGTTTCTTTTGTCAAATGTTACTACACACACACACACACACACACACACACACACACACTCTGATGTGTGCCACGAGCGCAGATGAGTCAGGCGTTAACATTTCCTCGACTGTCTCTTTGCTGTGAGTCATCTTCACTCTGCTGTTGAGTCCAACAGGAACGCAGAGAGAGATCAAGTGAGACGTAATGAGAACGCTGTTCGTCACGTGGAAAAAACCTCTTAACTCCAACTTTTGTCATTTCCAAGGTTTTCACTTCAGTTTAGGAAGCGAGCTGTGAGAAAACTCTCTTACAGTCAAACAGTACTGGATTTATGAGACCAACGCTGAACATTTCTGATAAAGATCATACATGCGCTCATGTATCTGTGATATGGGCTCACATTAGGACATATTAAAGTCCATATTTCTTCAGCTATAATTTAGTTTTGAGTGAATTATTAGTGTAGATTTGTAGCCCATCAGGCAGGGAGTGAAAATGTTTGATATCCTGAGCTTTGGTGCTTATACGTGTTTAGTCCCAATATAAACATGTTTTAGCCCTTTTTTTTAATTGAACAAAATATGGTCAAACTGGTTGATAAATTTGTACTGAACAAAACGCTTTGCCAAAATATAATATAGTCTGTAGTTAGAGAAGTTTCCTGAGTTAGATCAAGAAATATCTGATCAAAGACTGAGACAAATAATCTGATATTTAGGTTCGATACACGGCCCTACTCATGTTTTATCGTGGGGAAAAAGTAATCCTTTGAGTCTCGGATGCAGGCTGCAAATCTTTATCAGCTTTGAGTCTGTGATCTGCAGGCCCAAAAATATATTGCTTTCTATTTGATTTAATGATTAAGCTCTAAAAAGTGTTTAAACATTGTAACTGTGACATGTTGGAGGCAGCAGATACAGAATATTTATGGAAATTCTGATATTTTATTCTAACTTTGAAGCCTTGTTTGGGCGAACTGAAGGGACCGTCAGGGTTCAGGAGGTTGAGGACCCCTCGAAAGCCCTTCAGGACCCCTTCTGGTCCCCGAACCACACTTTGAACATCACAGATAGCACCTTGTTGACCTGGAGGCCCTCCTCCTGGCTGACCTCTGACCTCCGCGGGCGAGTGTCCCAGAGGGAGATGGTGGCGGTGACGACGACGACGATGATGTCACTGCGTGGGTCGCTGTAGCAGTTGTCATGGAGACGAGATGGGAGGCAGATTGAAGATGACAGAGACTGTGATGAGAGTGAAAAGAGAACAGAGTTGCCTTCCTCCTGGGACACGCCGCTCTGTGTGTGTGTGTGTGTGCGTGTGCACTGCAGGCTGCTCGACAGATGCTCTCATTAGTCAAACAGGCCGTCCGCTGTGTGAGCCTCATCAACCAGCACTCTTCAACACAATTAACCCGACCTGCACCGTCTCCCTTCACTCAAACCTTTCCTTCTTTTTTTACTCCATAAAGGAAAAGTTCAACATTTTGGGAATTATGCGCATTTTCATCTGCATCATCTTTCCGAGTGTTGAGTTGTCATCACGGTGAGGTTGCCAGGTTTGGTACCGTCGTGTCCAAATACGGTGCTCACCGACCGCGTCTGGCAACACACGCTACAGCCTGAGACGCTGCACAGAAGTACCGGGCGGATGGATACGCTGCTGTTAATCGAGAAATAGTTCGAGCGCGTGACTCTGAAGCAGAAAAGCACTTTTCAGAGTGTCAGAGTGTAAACGTCTGACAGAGTGAAACGATGAAAAGGCCACAAAGTCGCACAGATTACAGGTTAAACACACTTTTAGAGTGAAGATGAGAAGTTGATTGTCACGTCATCTCTTACGGTTGTTGCTCTGCCTTTCTGCCCGAGGAGGCGTCACACGAAGGGCAGATTCTCCTGTTTTCATTTGCAAGACACTTTAACGCCCCTCAGATGAATTACGCTGGCTTTTCTGCCTCACTCTGCGTCCCATATTTCAACAGATTTCAACACTCTTAAGCTTCACGACGGCTTTGCAGCGCTACAGTTAGGTTAGCAGTGAACCCCCGCCGTCGCCTACAATGGATTTATAATGATCTGAGGGCCGTGGAGCGCTCGGGAGGCCACAACCACCGTAACAAAGTGCTTTGGTCGCGTGGATTTCTGCAGCCGTCCTCTGTGCGAGTTTGCCAAAGTGGCGGCTTTGGAAGATTGGACCAAAATGGCCCGTGTGTGTTATTGTGTGTGTGTTGTTGTGTTGTGTGTTCCTGGGCGTCTGAAAAGCCGGGTGTTTATCCACACAATGGAGCAAATCGGAGGCTTTGATCACCGGGCCCAGTCGCCAGATCTGCAGGGAAGAGTGTGTGTGTGTGTGCAGATAATCACCAGTGCATTAAAGTTTATCACAGAAAGAAAGTGGCTTAATTCCATTCAGTCGAAAATGCCCTTATTATTGTGTATGTGTGTGGATGTGTGTGTTCTTGCACACAGAATCACTGTGATGAAGCTCTGGTCTGGTTTTTTATGTTTGGAAACACAGTGACTGACAGGCCCCTGTGTCAGTGGGTGGGAAGCCCTGTTGTGTGTGTGTGTGTGTGTGTGTGTCCTGCAGACTGTTGCTAGTCGTCACTCAGATTGTTTTCGGTGTGTTTTTCTGGTCGCTGGCTCCCCCGTTAGCCTCGTGGCTACCTAATGCTCGCTGAGAGATCCTGTGCATGTTTTAATGTTTACACGAGTCAGTCCTGACAAAATGTCCTGTCAGCGCTGTGAGCAGGCTGCTTGGTTTCAGATTTTATAAGCTTTAGCCAATTTATGTAGATTTCATTAATTATTTAAATTACAAACTTAAACTGGTAGAAATTCCACAGTGTAAAAATACTCCTGCATTCAAAATCTTAGTCTGGTCTGTTCCCATTTGGTCCAAACCCATCTGGTCTGTTCTGGTGTGGTTCAATAGGGTCTCCTCTGGTCTAGTCCTGCCTTGGTCTTACCTGTTCTGGTCTGGTCCAAACCCATTTGGCCTGGTCTGGTTTGGTCTAGTCTGAGCTTGTCGAATTTGATTAAAGTAAAAGTACAAAAGTATCAGCAAAATATACTTAAAATACCAAAAGTAAAAGTACTCATTATGCAGAACGGCCCGTTTCAGAATAATAGATATTATATTATTGGATCTTTGAGAAGACAACTGGCAGCGAGAGGGACCGCGGTCTCGCTGAGGCTCACGGCGTGCAGAGCGAGCCCTGCGAGGGAGAAGGTTTCGCAGGGGAACCGACTCCTTCTGCTGCTGGTCCAAGTTGATACGAGGCGGAACGTTTTTCATAAGTGCACAGATTTTGCCTCCCGCAGCTGCTGCAGTCAGAGGTTCAGACACACACACTCGTATTAAAGTCGGCGCAGTGCAGCTTTCTGCCTTTTGTTGATTCTTCTCCCAATGATGGTGAGAGATAACAGATTTACACACACACACACACACACACACACACATTGGAGTGACACAGTGAGGAAATCCCATCACGAGTTGAAAGCTCAGACATCAGACACACACACACACACACACACACACACACACGCCGTCAGAACTGCTGAGGGTTTGTCACAGCGAGAGCCGGGCTGACACACACACACAGTTACCCAGATGTTCAGCCAGTGGCTCCTCAGCTGCACTCCTTCGAGTCCCCGGAGGTGACAGAGAGAGAGCTGTCAATCACTGAAGTGCTATTTACAGGCCCCGCCCACCTGGGGACTCGTCTCCACCAGCTGAGGACAAAACATTTCTGTTCAAAGACGATCAAATAAAATGTTAAATTTGAATTGGAAATGAACATAGTCCCAATAAAACAAACACACGTCCTGTCCGTGTAAAACACACACACACACACACACACACACACACACACAGTTCCTCCATCAATAATCAACGAAGCGCTGCATTAAACTTTCACCGCTTTATTTTTTAATGGCTGACAAAAGTCCTCAGATGTTCATAATTCAGACGACAGCCGCTGTTTCTCGAATCACGCTGGATTCTTCTTCTTCTTTATTATTATATTCTTCATTCTTCATTTTTCTCGCCTCGCTTCTCCTTCCTTCGTCTTCTTTGTCCTCTTTTCTTTCCCTCCTTCCCACCTTTATTTTTTCCAGGTGATTTTAACGGGTTTACACTCCGAAATGCTCAATTTTCTTCTTCTTCTCGTTTCTTTTCAGCGGCTTTTAGCCGCCCTTTCATGTTTCCTCCCTTTCTTGTCGTCTTTTCATCTTCTGGTGTAACTCTTGCAGAACCAATCTGACCGTCTCACACACACACACACACACACACACACACACACACACACACACACACACACACACATCAGATATATTCCTCTGATTGCTGAAACTCTCTTCTTGTTATTTTTCCAGTCTGTATATATACGGCTCCACCCGTCTGCTCCTCCAAGCAGATTAAAACTAACGCTACGAATTATCAGTAAATCCTGTTCGACCCGTCCAGTTGCCCCACTTCCCATGATGCCTTTTTCCATCTGGCCAATCAAGAGGGGAGATCAGACAGAGGAATCCAGCTGACTGACTTTTCCGTTAGATATTCAGCGTTTGATGTTAGCCCCTGCTCCTGTTTTTCCTCGTCTTTTTGTCCGTTTTTTCTTCCCTTTGCCCCATTTTTCTGTCTCTCCCTTGATATATACAGCCCCCCCCTCCCTCCTCTCTTCCCTCCAGTGTCATTGATCCTCTCTGCAGTCATGCCAATAGAAATCAGGCCTGTGGATCTACTTTTTGTCTGTATGGATTGAACTCGGGGGGCCGCTGAGGCTCCTGAACGCAGTACCGGGGCCCCCCGCAGGGCTCTGTATTCCCCTCCGTGGGAAACGGGGATCGCTGCTGCCAACCGGAGCGAAACGACGCTTAGTTTCAGCTTCAGTTCGCTGGGAACTGAACGACGACGGCTGATGCAACGATGTCCTCAGTTTGCTTTGTGGACACAGCGGCCATATTTAATTTATGCCGCTCTGAAGTCTCATCTGATCCCTTTTTTTTTGATCTTCAAACCTCCAGTTTGTGTCACTGCAGCAGCTGGACGTCTCACACTGTTACAGTCCAGACAAAGAAACAAGACATAGGAACATTAAGACAACATACTAAGATTAATATGGTTGCAATTTCTCATATTCCTAACAGCAATATAGTAATATATTCCTAAAGATGCACCTTTTGTACAGCTTTCGTTGCTCGTATTTGCAGTTTCAGGTATACGTTGCATTTTCTCTGCACCTCCTCCTATGTTGTTTTCTTCTGCTTTCATTTAAATTTAAATGTAATAGTTTAGTCTTGTTGTCTGTGTCCAATCTAATCTCTTAAATCCAGTTCAGTTGTGTTTGTTCTGGCCCAGTTTGGTCAGTTCAGTTCAGTTTAGTCTAACTGTTCCTCCCTTTCCTATCTTATACTCTCTCTTCTGTTCTATTCAGCATCTACAGAGCATCTCATCAACTCTGGGTATTTTCTTCTCTTTTGTCTTCTTCTCTCCATCCTCCCACCACCTTTTCCTCTCTGACCACAGAATCAAACCCTAATTGAGTTTTCATGTCGCTGTTCGCTGCTAAACACTCCTGAGAGACCAGAGGTCGTCCACATCTCCACCAGGACTTAAGGACGACATTAGTCCTGAAAGACAGTCCTAGAAGTTGTTTTTCAGACTGAACCTACAATAATAAATTCCAGAAAATGGCTTCTTCTTTGCTTCTGTCATACGATCCATGTTTCTTTAGCTGTGCTCTACTCTGCTAGAGTCGTGATAAATAAAATTAAAGTCTAATCTGGTCTAAAAGAGTTGAAAAATAATCTAACATAATAATCTAACATAATAATATAACATTTGTTTGGGGGAGAACGAACAGAAAACGTCTCACACAGAGGTCGCGACCCTCTGTGCTAAATTACATTATAGTTTGATCCAGCGGAAGCCTGGACCTTCTAGAACCGACCGGACTCCACAGAATCAGCAAGATAACGACCCGACTCGGCAGATGTGGGGAGTCCGGAAAAAATAATGAGCACTGGACAATTTTGTTTTGTGTGTCACCGTGGAAGACGACCAATCACGACATCCTGACGAAAAGACTCAAACTTGTCAGAATGCTTTTGCTTTTTCTCGCAGAGTCCGACGACTTCTACAAAATGTTCGGTGATGTTGCTTTTGATCCGGTCTTGTCTGGTTTTGTTCTGGTCTAGTCTGCTTCGGATTGGTTCCGTCCAGTCAGGCCTGGTTTGGTCTCGGCCGGTGGTTTGGTCTGGTGGTATTGTTGTTGGCAGCTGGATTCGCGAGATCACACGAGAATCCATCTTGCTCGGCTTCAAGTTACGCGCTTGTGGCAGAACCACGGTGGTTCGGACCAGTTAGCATCCTGTGAAGAACTAACGGCAGCTAGGGGCGTGGTTCAGGTGTGACGACAGCGATTGGTCGTTCCAAAACAATAATGGCGGCTCCTAAAGTGGTTAGCGTAGCATCAGTTCTACCAGAACTGGAGAGGATTTCTTCATTGAAATAATCCTCCTACTGCGTCATACGGTTCGTTGATCTGATTGGTTGAAATTAGCCCGCGATGGACAGATTGTTCATCCAATCACCTGCCAAGTATTTTTTAAAAGTGCCTGCGTTTTTCCAAACAGTTTCCAAGGACGACATCTCAGACACCTGGCGCGTCAGGTTACTGGTCTCATCTTGGTCTAATCCGAAAACTTTTACAAACATATATAGTTATAGTTATATAGTTATAAGTGTTGTCCTGCTGAAGCCAGAAGCTTAAACCAGAGGATGTTTCCGTCCACTCACTAATCAATTACCGATTAATTATTTCAGAGACCCAAACACATTCATGTTTGTCTCAAAGCGTTGCGTTTTATTCGCTTCTTGATGGGAAACTGTGGAAAAGCCAGAAATAAAATTAAATGCAAAGAATGAAAGAGGGTTTGTGATAATTGTACTTTTGTTTTTGCAAATAAGATAGTGTTCTTAACTTGCCTCGCTAAATTAAACGTCTGTGTGAACAGATAATCAGTTCAAATCAGTCGTAATAATATTATATATATTTACCACATCGCTTTGTTTATCTGTGTGTGTGTTCTGTCACTCCAAACGGGCGTGACAGAACACTCTGCTTTGATTTTTCATTTTGTTATCTGCCTTGTTGTTGTGACTTTAAACTCCTCTCTCTCTGTCTCTCTCTCTCTCTGTCTCTCTGTCTCTCTCTCTCTGTCTCTCTCTGTCTCTGTCTCTCTGTCTCTCTCTCT
>LKNJ01005919.1:45076-51027 GCA_002120245.1 Maccullochella peelii | reverse complement strand
CCCTGAGATAACTTTGTTATAATATGGCGCTATATAAATAAAACTGAATTGAATTGAATTTATATTAATGAATAAATGAAACATGTTTCACAGCCCATAATGCTTTTCCAACTTATATCACAAAACAACCATTTCAGCTGCTTTTATATATATATATATATATACACACACACACACACACACACACACACACATATATATATAAGAGCACAGATGTTGGTGCTGTTTGTCATTTTATTACTGAATCTGAAGATTTGTGATTTTACCATGAAGAATTCAGGAAACTCTGGATCTTATTTTTCTTTTATTGATTTCCAAACAGCATTTTGTGTGTTCAATCACAGGAAACCAAGAAGTGATCAACTGATCAGCCGACCTGTTTACAGAAGACTGGAATCAGTCGATGCCAGTCAAACCTTTTCTTATCTTAAATGCAGATAATACAAACTTTTTACACACAAACACAATATCTCTGTTGCCGGGGCCCAGAGGGAGGCGGTATCTGCGGTAACAGTCGTCATGTCAACAGCTGTCTGCTCTCCGTCGTTGGGCTGTAACGAGGGATTTGGTTAATTAACGATCAGCGGGCGGGGCTAATCAGAGCCTGCTGTTAACACCGAGGATTAACCGCTAACTTGTCAATCACACACACACACACAGTGACAGCGCTTCCTTTCAGTCAGAGCTGACAGGAAACACAAAGATGCTTCAGTTCATCTCTATTGATTCTCTCACAAACAATAAACACATGAAAGATGTTTTATTTCTAACGTGGAAAGAGCCGCTGCGTATCAGCGATAACACGTGTGTTTTCTAAAAACAGAGCAGAAATACTGAAAATTAAATTCTGAAAATTAAATTCTGAAAATAAAATAGGGCCTAAGATGAGGCCTTGGGGTCCACCACAGAGACAGGAGCCGGAGGGGATCAATACTTACTGCAGATAAGAGTAAAAACTTTTACATAGAAATGAACGAGTTCACCGTCAGGTAAATATCTCTGTGTGTCGCAGTATACCGGAGTTTTTAAACCTCCTGGAACAGCGGCAGTAAAACCAGAGCCATGTAGAGAGTCGCGTCAACAGGAGCTCACAGTGCTCGATGGTCACATGATCCATGTAGACTTCAGGTAGTCTCTCTACACGGCTCTGGTGTGACGGAGCAGCTATGAGTCTGGAGGAAAAACCTGAGAAAAGTTTCTGATGCTGCAGATAAAACAGAAACGGATCAGTCAGGAACAGGAACAAACAGGGGTAAGAACTGGTGCAGCTGCTCCTAGTGGAGAGGCTGAAAGCAGAGCAGGGACTGAGGCAGACAGGATGTGGCCTTACTGCTCCTGGACAGGTCGGCCTCTGTAAAATATTACATTTACTCTGCCTGAATAATGGGTTACTGTCACTTCAAACATCTGACTGCCATTAAAGATTGAATCCGTATCCCCACTTTTTAGAGTATGCTAAGAAAGATACGAAAAGCAAAATAGGATTAAAACAAACAGGCAGCTGGTGGGCTGTTCAGGCGGCCTGGGAGAACAGAGCGTTTCTGTAGCACACATGTGGACACATCGGATCATTTACAGCGAATCGAGATTTAGGTTTTTCTTTTTATGCAGGAACAAGACTGGAGATGTAAAGAGTGTGTGTGTGTGAGTGTGAGTGTGTGTGTGTCAGATGTGCGGTGTGTTAATTGACATGATAGCTGATCTGAAATCCATCAGATTGAACAGATGCTGCTCTGAGATACGAGTTCATGTTTGTGTGTTTATATTTAACTTTGCTTTTGTCTCGACTGACACCAGAGCGTGTGTGTGTGTGTGTGTCGGCCATACACAACAAGCTCATGTATAAGAGCCTCAGATCGCAGGACAAAAGGTGTTGCCGCGGGCGACCTGCAGCTGTAATCAGATTACTGTCACACACACAAGTGCTGTGACATGAGCGTGAAGAAATTTGATTGGAGACGGTTTGTCAAAGAAGAGAAGAAGAAAAGAGACGTGAGGGGGAGGAGAGAGAGACATGATGTGGATCTGTTTCTGTGGGGAATCGAACAATACTGCAGTGTGTGTGTGTGTGTGTTACAGTGTGTGTGTGTGTGTGTGTGTGTTACAGTGTGTGTGTGTGTGTCTTCCTGTCCTCCTTTAGTTTCCTGTCCGGCAGGAAATGTGACAATACTGAAGTTTCACTGTCCACACCCTCAATGTGTGAGTGTGAGTGTGTGTGTGTGTGTGTGTGTGAGTGTGTGTGCGTGTGTGTGCGTGTGTGTGTGTGAGTGTGAGTGTGTGTGTGTGTGTGATGTATGACTTCTGTCCTGAACCTGGTTCCTTGTTTTCTTGTTCCTATTGTTTCCAGCGTCCCTCAGGTCACAGACACTGTTGAAAACTCACTGTGGTGCGTTCAGGTGCAGCTCATTGTTTCTGTGAACCACAAACACAGTCTGTGTGAGCTCTGACACCTGCTGGTGAAACACACAAAGTAAACTGTCTTTGGTGTCATTGAAATCAGCTCCCGTACAGCGTGAA
The DNA here is from genome assembly GCA_002120245.1 of Maccullochella peelii. Lineage (NCBI taxonomy): Eukaryota > Metazoa > Chordata > Actinopteri > Centrarchiformes > Percichthyidae > Maccullochella > Maccullochella peelii. Next base: position 48,510 of record LKNJ01005919.1, on the reverse strand, counting down.
AGGTTTCTGTAGAGTCGGCAGAGCTTCGGTCTTCTGCGGTTTTTGCTCAGCAGACTGAAACTTTATTGAAACTCCATAACAGAAGTTGTCAGGAAGCTTTAAATCACCATGGTAACAAGCATCATTTATGAGACATCTCCTCTCCTGTGTCAGACAGACAGGTAGCTGATGTTTCTTTTTCTCACAGCGGATTTTATTTTCCATTTTTATCAGTTGACAAAAGTATGATTTTTCATTTAGAACTCAGACTCTTTGTTCTGTTTTCTGTCTTTAGGTTGTTTGCCCACATTTGGGATTGAATACCTGCAGGGACAGGACGACGTGAATTATCAGTTTAATGTCAGACTGTTATAAAGTTACAGCCTCTACATACAGAGAGAGGGAGTTAATAAAAAGCAAGGAGAGAGTGATGGAGTGGAGGAGAGGCAGAGCTGACCTTTCTGTGGAGCTGAATAATGAACCAACAGATGGGCGAGAAGAAGAGGAGAGCACTTTTATGTGTCGGAGTTGTAGGCGAATAGAATCCCAGTCAATAATCTCCAACAATGTCACCCCTCAAAACTAAAAGCTAAAATTCTCAAAAATCCTAAAGGACTTCTGCAGTGAATCAGTCAGTCCATAAAGTAGTTCAAACTGAATGTACACAGGATCCTACATTTCCCATAATGCCATAAGCCCATATGTCTGTCTGTCTGTCTGTCTGTCTGCAGTAAGTACCAGGTGGTGGTGGAGGAGGAGCGCCCCCGCAGGCAGAGGAGGGGTACTGCAGAGATCCTGCGCTGCTATCCGGTGCCCATTCACTTCCAGAACGCCACGCTGCTCAACTCACAGTATTACTTCAGTGCAGAGCTGCCGATGAGCGAGCTGAGATCCCCGATGCCCTTCTGTGTTGGTCAGTCGCCTAGTTATGTAGGCAGCCCGTTATCTAGTCAGCCCGTTATCTAGTCAGCCCGTTAGCTAGGCAGCCCGTTAGCTAGTCAGTCAGTTAGCCGGTCGGTTAACTAGCTAGTTAAACACAATACTAGTCAGTCAGCTAGTTAGTTAGCCAGTAAGTTAGTTAGCTAGTCACCTAGCTAGCTAGTCAGTAATTTAGCTAGTTAGCCGGTCAGTTAGTTAGTTGGTCAGTTAGTTAGCTAGTCACAGCATCTCCTGTGTGGTGAGTTAGTTTACCTGTTAACCTGTTTTACCTGTGTGTGTACAGGTGATAACAGGACCTACAGTGGTTACTGGAACGCTCCTCTGCTGCCTCACAAGAGTTATGGGATCTACTACCAGGCTGTCAGCACTGCTAACGGGGTGAGTTTACCTGTCCACAGGTAACACATACAAACACACATCTTAATGATGTGACTACGATGTGGTGTCTGTCTCCATCATCACCGGTGTTGAAGCTCCCAGTAAAGCTCTAAGTCCCCAGATGCAGGTACCCAAACTACCCGACCGTAGCACAGTCACAGTGGTGCTCCTGATGTCTTTCACAGTTTCTCATGTCAACTAGTCCTGAAATATTTATGAGTTTACTTTACGTTACTTCATGACATGTTGGAGTTAATAATTAGCAGAATTCACTTCACCAACCGACAGGTGTTGTTGCTTTGGTGTCGTTTAATTCAATTCAATTCAGTTTTATTTAAAATTACCATTGATTAAGGGGCTACAACTTGAGCCCCGTGTTTTCAGTCTCCATCAGTCTCCATGCAGTCAGTGTCTCCACCAGCAGCTCCTGGCTGCGGAGTCTCCGGCAGCAGCTCCTGGCTGCGGAGTCTCCGGCAGCAGCTCCTGGCTGCGGTGTCTCCGGCAGCAGCTCCTGGCTGCGGTGTCTCCACGGATGCACAGACAGAATCACTGGATCACTGTGATATTGAAGAGAAGCTAGAAACTACTTCTGCAGCTAGAAGTCTTTGTTCTGGTTTGAAAACCTGTAGTGTAGAGAAACATACTGTTCATCAGAGGAAACAGTGACTGAATTTGGTTTAAAGGAGCGGCGGGTGTCAAGACATCCAATCACAGCTGAGTTCGACTGTGTGACTAAATCACACACGTTCGTTACAACAGAGGTTTCACATTATTCTGCTCTTTCTTTCCATTTCCTTCACTCTGTATGTTCCTTCTGTCATAAAAGCAGAGAAGTGAAACAGAGACAGAGAGGTCACACACACACACACACACACACACACACACACACACACATAAGACACACACACACACACACACACACAGTTTAATAGGAGTGGAGATAGTTCCAGCAGCCTGACCAGTGACACTAATAGGCTGCAGTGGGGGCTGTGTGCATATGTGTGCGTGTGTGTGTGTGTGTGAGTAAAAAAAGATAAGTGTTCACTGTTACACACACACAGATCATATTGTGTTGTGTGTTAATTATTGACGCTGGGAGGTTTAATTGGTGTGTGTGTTGAATAATGCAGCAACAGTAGTGCTTTTTACTGTCTCCACGCCGCAGTGTGTGTGTGTGTGTGTGTGTGTGTGTGTGTGAGCATGAATATTCATGAGCTCTTGTGGTTAATTTGTCGTCTGTTTGTTAAAAACCAGAAAGACACAAGATGTTCTGTCTCACCTTTCACCAAAACCTGTCTCACTCTGTGTGTGTGTGTGTGTGTGTGTGTGTGTGTGTGTTGCTTGTTAAATGCCAGCACAGGCACTGATCCACAGCCATTTTCCTTCTGTCCGCTCTGTTTACGACGAGTGTGTGTGCGTGTGTGAGTTTCCGTGTGTATTTCTGGAGAAAGTTGCCAGATGTGACAGCTAATATGTCGCCATCTTTGTTGACAGGAAACTAATGTGCTTCTCTCTCTGACAGGAGACAAAGATCGACTGTGTGCGAGTGGCCACTAAAGGTAAGAAAATGTTAAAACACATTTTAGTTTGAAAGGTGTTGAGCACATTTTATTTTGAAAGGTGTTGAGTTTTGACAGGTGAACATTTTATTTTGCACTCTTAGCTGTTAGCATCATTAGCTGGTTGGACCCAGTTTCTGCTGTTGAACTCTGCTGTTGAACTGCTAGCTAGCCGGGCAGCGGCCAGTCGCTCTGTGTAATGAGACACAGATGGCAGTTAGCTGTTGGAGCGCTAGGCTAATGGTTAGCACACTGGTCCCATCCAGAAGTCTAATGGCTCACAGATGGCTGCTCGTCCCTGACACCTGTCCTTCACTCTGTCCGTCTGTCCTCCAGTAACAGGACGACCTGATGTCCTCTGCAGACAGACAGACACACCACACAAATAAAACACACACTGGACTCTAGGCTACGCTAACGCTAGGCTAACACAGGACTAATGACTGTGGCTATGGGTGTCCAGAGAACTGTTTAGCGCCACAGCTAAACAAGCTAAAAACACTTTTATCTCCCCTGATGAACATCCAGGATTATCACACACACACACACACACACACACACACACACACTCTCTCTCTC
>LKNJ01005919.1:32576-40076 GCA_002120245.1 Maccullochella peelii | reverse complement strand
GTGTTAATAGTAGCTAATTGTATTTTACTAGTACATTTTGCTGTTAATACTGCTGTATAATACTGTTTATACTTGACTTTTACTTGTAACAGAGTATTTTTGCAGAGCAGTATTATATACGAGTACTTCTTCCACCTCTGGGCAAATTACTTGAAAACTGTCATCAATGAAAAGGTAATTAAATTACATTACAAATTAGTCAGCAACAAAAGTAATTAGTTTTACTTTCGTTACTCAGCAGCAGAGCAGAAACAGAAAACGACACTTTGTAGTTTAACAAGCAGGAAGACCAGAGTCTTCAAGAGCTAACGTTAGCTTAGCATTAGCCTCGGTGACTTCATCTGTTCACACACCCTCCAACTCTGAACCCAACCATGTGACTCCTGAATGTAGTGTTACCTGTGGCTAACGTCAGCAAGCTAACAGCACACAACAGGTGAATAAGACAGTTATCGCGTTCAGGTCTAGAAGACAAAATGGCTGAACACAACAGACCAAACCACACAGTCGAGCTTCTGCTGTACTAATACTGTAATACTGCTATTACTTTATACTACAAGTATATCTGTACTGTAGATAAATGAAGTTACATCAAAGACACAATCATGTCCACACACACGCACACACACACACACACGCACGCACGCACACACAGTGAGGATGATGAGGATGAATAATGGAGCAGATTGCAGCAGTAATCACCATTAAACTATATGTGGACCGACTTTATTCTCCAACATCAAACACACAACCCCACTGGGACACACACACACACACACACACACACACACACACACACTAATATATACACAGCACACACACATAATGTATCCTCCACACACACACACAGAAAAGCTTCTGTGTTTGGAGAACGTCGACGATAAGAGAGAAATTTAGATGAAAGAGCGTTTTATTCTTTTTTTCCAGAGTCGCCTTGAGCTGAATGGCTTCAGGCTACAGAAACAAACACACATTTATATACAGAGTGTGTGCGTGTGTGTGTGTGTGTGTGTGTGTGTGTGTGGATACAACGTCTGTCGGGTCGATCGAGCTCTGATCTCTAACACATATTGGGGGGGGGGCTGTTCGGCCTCTAATGAGCTTTTTAATGTTGACGGGGTGCGTTTGATTTCCACTCTGCGAGCAGACGGAGGTCAGACTCATTACAGCACGAGTGGAAACAGGAAGCTGGACTCTGATTGGCTGCAGGGTGATCAGACAACGTATCCCTCCACCTCTCAGGACACCAAATACACTGTCAGAACTAGGACAGCGTATTCCTACGCCTTGGATATTAAAGTACTACCGCAGTAATACTAAAGTACTACTGCAGTAATATTAAAACTGCAGTAATATTAAAGTACTACTGCAGTAATATTAAAGTACTACTACTGCAGTAATATTAAAACTGCAGTAATATTAAAGTACTACTATTAAAGTACTACTACTGCAGTAATATTAAAACTGCAGTAATATTATAACTGCAGTAATATTAAAGTACTACTGCAGTAATATTAAAACTGCAGTAATATTAAAGTACTACTACTGCAGTAATTGCAGTAACTCAAGTTAGTCGGGGACCTAAAACCAGGTTGAACGGATCCGGCTGCAGGTCGTACAGGTGTACCTAATAAAGTGGACATTAATATTCTCTAACTGTTACAAGCAAAGTAACCAGGAATACAGAGCATTAGGTCGAAGCTGTCGCTCTCTGATATTCACCTCCAATCAGACGTGTCCCCTCCCCCTCACACTTTGATTGACACCTTGTACCAGCCAATCACCACTCTCCACTCCTCCACCTCCACACACAATAATTTAACTCATCTGTTCTGAGACATTAATCTGTTGTTTTTCCTTTTTCTGTTTTTCTGTTTTTTCTTTCCCTCCATTCCACCCCCCCGCTCCGCCCCCCCACCACTCAGACGAAGAAATTATCACTCCTACACTTACTACCTGTAAGTAACCTGTTTGACCTCTGACCCCTCACCTGTAACCTTCACCTTCACCCCAACATCAAACCTCAACACCTGAAGCACCTGAAACCCTGAGCTCTGTGTGTGTCCTGCCTGTACCCCTGCTTATCCCTGACCCTGAACCTCTGATCCCTGACCCTGAACCTCTGATCCCTGACCCTAAATCTCTGATCCCTGACCCTAAACCTCTGATCCCTGACCCTGAACCTCTGACCCCTGATCCTTAACCTCTGATCCCTGACCCTGAACCTCTGACCCCTTCCTATTCCTTAACCTCTGATCCATGACCCTAAACCTCTGACCCCTGACCCTGAACCTCTGACCCCTGATCCTTAACCTCTGACCCCTGACCCTAAACCTCTGATCCATGACCCTGAACCTCTGATCCCTGACCCTGGAACTCTGTTCCCTGACCCTGAACCTCTGATTCCTCAATTACCCAAAACTCGCCTAACTCTTACTGCAAATTTTGACCCAAAATATACACTCAATATCTGACCCCTGACCTTTAACCTTTAGTCCACCCATTAGTGGTCATTCAAGTCCTAATATGTCTCATCTTCAACCGTGACCTTCGACCTCCAACCGGACTCCTTTACCCAAAACTCCTTAAACTTAACTCTTACCACAAATTTTAACCTAAATTTTATACTTACTGTTCGACCCCTGACTTTTGATCATTAGTCCAGCAGCCTATAGTACAGGTCTCATCTTCAACTCTGACCTCTGACCCCTGACCTTAACCAGGAGCCTGACCCTTTACCTTCCAATCAATGACGCAAACCTTCACTTCAAATCTTAACCCATAACTTTACTTTTTACTGTAGCCACTGACCTTTGACCCCTGAGTTTTCGCCCCTGGCAGATCATGCATTTTTATCCAACTAATCCCCAGGAACTGTGACCTCTGACATTAACCATGAGCCTAACCTCTGCATTTAACATCAAAACACTGACCCTCACCGCAAATCCTAACCCATAACCTGACTTTTAACCTTTAGTCCAGGCTCTTATTTAAATGGTAGCATTTATATTGTGCCAAGGCACCTTATAATTTTGGTACACTTTGACATGTGGAGCCCGGATCGAACCACCAACCCTGGGATTAGTGGGCGACCCGCTCTACCCCCTGAACCACAGCCTCCATATGGCTCATCTGTGACCTCTGACCCCTGATCCTTTGCCACAAATCTTAACCCATAACTTTACTCTTTCTACCCCTGACCTTTAGCCCCTGACGTTTAACCTTTAGTCCAGGTCCCTCTGTTGACTAACACATCTTATGCTGCGTTCAAGGCATATTGGAGTTATCAGAATTATGAGCTGAACATGTAAATAGCGTTCATGTCAACTTGCGAGTTGTAATTATGAATGCTCCGATAAATCCGACTTAGTGCTTAATAATACAAAGATGGACGCTGAGTCGTTCACAGTGTAATTAAACCCAAATGTAATGGACATGTTGTCGGTGCTCAGTAACTCAATCAGGACCAACCCTGTAATCATGGAACCATCCTGATGACCCATCCCATATGCCATGAACTGTGACCCCTGACCTCTGACCTCTGCATTTACCTTCACCAGAGCTTGTGCTTGTTAGATGAAGTGTCTCGTCCTGTAAATCCGCTTGTATGTGACTTTGAGACGTTATCGGTCTGTTTTAGCTCGTTCAGTTTCACCTGCTGCGTCTAAAAAGAACGTGTGTGTTCATTTTACCGTCGCTTGACTCCAGTTTCCTGATCGGTTCGACGCTGAGTGGATGCTTCTGCTTCCTGTTTCGAACTCTGCTGTGAAAAGTAAAAATAAAAAACTCAATAAATATGTGAGAAACCTGAGTCTCCCTTCAGGTTAGAGCTGAATTCTCTCGAACCGACGCCTCCTCAGGGAGACAGGAAGTACTCACACACTCCTCCTCAGGTCACTGTGTGTGTGTAACAGCTGCTTCACACACACACACACACACACACACACACACACACACACACACACACAGTTAGAAAACCTAAATGAAGGCAGATTAACGAGCTGTTCGTCATCCTGCAGCTCAGTAAAGTTACAGGTTTCTTTTTTCAGCCTGAGAAGCATCAAACTGTTTTGCCCTTCAAAGACAAAATATAATTAAATATTTTTTATTAGATTATTTTACAGCTTTATTGTTTCTAACACACAACAGGAGGTAAAGTACACAGCCAAAAGTCTGTGGACGGACCTATTCACAGACACACAGTCACTTTTATGTTCCTGTGTGTGTGAGTGAGTGAGTGAGTGAGTGAGTGAGTGAGTGTGTGTGTGTGTGTGTGTGTGTGTGTGTGCGCGCAGTGGAGCAGGGTTAATAGAATTAGCCGGCTGTAATAAACCTGTCTGATCAAATGATCGTTACAAGGAGAGATACACCTACACACACGCGCGCGCGCGCGCACACACACACACACACACACACACACACACATGCACACACACACACACTGACATCCATTACCGCTAACAGCATCGTCCTGTCGCTCATTAGATTAGCATAGATTAGCCTTGACATGGATCTGTGCGTGTGTTCATGTTAAGTGTTGCTAAATCAATCAACCCCTGACACCTCGCTGATGATGTCATGACACATACACACACACACACACACACACACGCACAGTCTCCATTGAAATCAGATATGGAAACATATAAAAGCTGTTTTGCTGCAGCGTTTTCTCACCTCCTGCTCTCTCTGTTCACTCATCTCTTTAGAGTGTGTGTGTGTGTGTGTGTGTGGGGGGGGGGGGTCAGAGGTCAGGACAGCTGATTGAAGTCAGAGAGGTCGACTCGGCTCTGCAGGGAAATGAAAGAGACACAAACGCACAGACAGAAAATACAGTTTGACGAGATGAAAACTCCTGAATTCTACTGAGGAAACATTTTATTTTATTAAGAAAATCTGACGAAAACAATTTGAATTCAAACTAAAGTAAAACTGCAGTTTTAGTTTACAGTGAATTCAGTCAAATAAAAGGGGAGTAAAACCCGTGTTCAGCCTTAGATCTACTGTATCTCATGCCGTTCTGTCTCTTGCCTTCAGGCTACATTGTGGTTTGAAACAGAAGAATCTAAACCAGAACCGGACCGGTTTGCTTTAAATCAGAACTGGACCGGTTTGTGTTGCAGATTCAGAGTTTGTGTTGGACTTGGAGAGCTCGTGTGTTCAGGTCTGAATCAGAGAAGAAGAAACGCTTCAGGTTTTTACAGAAGAAGAAATAGGTGACATGAGAGGGAGGAGGGCAGCCTCGCCTCGGGGCGCTTTCACCGTCCTCCATGTTAACCCCGACACAGCTGCTTTCACTGAGGTCTTACTTTCAGTTTAAAAGCCTGTTTTTATATTTATTTATATATTTCAGTATTTTTTTCCTTTTCCATTTTCAGGTCAGGGTTAAACTTTGTGTGTGTGTGTGTGTGTGTGTGTCTGTGTGTGCGTGTGTGTGTGTGTGTGTGTGTGTGCGCGTGTGTGTGTGTGAGCAATCGGACAAATGGATGTTTTTTTTAATCACACACTCGGAATAGAAAGACAGAAAATACATCGAGCTTTTAAAATGGACAGAGTGTTTTTCTGTGTGTGTGTGTGCGTGTGAAGAGGGACAGACAGTTTAGAGATGTTATGTTTTCCTCTGCAGTGGAAGAGAGACAGAAAGATTATTTCGTTAGTATTTACTCAGATTTTTACACAGTATTCATTTTTGTTGCTGGTTTCTGGTTTGTGTTGGAAGGGTACAGGATGTTACAGGATGAACCTCTGAGAAATATCAGTTTTTAAACTCTAAACAAGCACTGAGACATCTGTGTGTGTGTGTGTGTGTGTGTGATTTTTTATGGCTCATATATTTTAAAAGCAGAACTAATTTTACTAAATTAATGGCCGCAGTTGCAGCAAAACGTTCAGTCTCATCTCCAGTTTAGTTACAGCCCATTAAAGAAACTCCAGCAGTCATACCACCTTAAAATCCTAATGTATAACCTTATCAGACAAACACAACCCCCCTATGCTACCTTAAAAGAGAAGCGCCACCTTATAAACCTCACTCCTACCACTTTACCTCGGAAATAAAACATAATCTTCTCATACCACCTTAAGAGAGGAATACAGTCTTAACAACTCCATTTATACCACCTTAACTGCCAAAAAAACATATTACAACCATAGGCTGCCATTCCTGGACTCCTGAGCAGCTGCCAGTGTCAAGAATGACGTGACCGAACCTGACCCGAACCCGAACATCATTTAAAAATGTGTGTCGGGTATCCAGCCTCCACGGTGCTGAAATATGCGCCAACAGAGACACGATGAAAGGCGTTTGCCTCATGCAACATCAGCTCTGTGAAGGTGACAGGTCTCAAGAGGACAGCGGGTCCAGACCTCAGCGGGACAGCGGGTCCAGACCTCAGCGGGACAGCGGGTCCAGACCTCAGCGGGACAGCGGGTCCAGACCTCAGCTCACATTGATGTACCTTAACAACCTGCTGATGTCTTAACAGAGAAATACAGCCTCATACCGCCTTAACACTAAAAACTTTAAAATAATACGACTACCTTAAAATCCCACACCACAAACATTAGAACCCTCCAATACTGCCTTAAGATATAAATAAATCCCAAGTCATACCACCTTAAGAGGCCAAGTCCACAGAGTCAGTTCTAAATACAGCAGAGTGTGTGTGTGTGTGTGTGTGTGTGTGTGTGTCGCCTCGGGGCGAGAGACACTAACAGAACAGAGAGAGAGAGAGAGAGTCTTCTTCAGGTTTATTTGTTTGAAAAGAGAAAACAGAAGAAGAAGATGGAGTTTGACCTCCAGACAGACAGAGAGACAGTTTGCTTGTTCTGTCAGCTCACATGGAGCCAGAGCTCCTGATTGGCTGCTGTCAAATATTATTTCTAAAGATGAAAGAAAGAACTGAATGTCATGTGGGCTTCTGAGCCGGACTCTGAGCTGGGGACTGAGCCGGACTCTGAGCTGGACTCTGAGTTGAAATTTATGTGAATTTGTTTGTTTTCGTCTCTACAGGAAGTTGGCGAAGAAGAGGAAGGAAACTCTGAGCTCCAGACAGGAAATGACTCTGATGGTCAACAACTCCCAACACACAACAATGGTGGACACACACACGCACACACTGAACGGACGCAGTGAGTACACACAAAGACATAAAGACACAAAGACACGAAGATATAAAGACACAAAGACAAAAAGATACAAAGACACGAAGCTCATGTCGTTTAATTTACAGAGACGAGATAAAGATGATGAAGGTGATTAGATGAGACAAAAAAGATGAGACAAGAAGAAGAGAAGAGAGGGACGAAGGTGAGACAGGCATGAGAGAGAGTCAGACAGGCAGAGACAGACCTGTCTGTCTGTGAACACGGTGACTCAATAATCACACGTTTGATCAGTGAGACGTTTCAGCAGCTTAGTTCAGGTATCAGAGCTGCTGTGGCTTCAGGTGATGTGAGCAAATGTTTTATCATCGAGTGACGGAGCGGGGGGGGGGGGGG
>LKNJ01005919.1:16802-30749 GCA_002120245.1 Maccullochella peelii | reverse complement strand
GAAGAACAGCCAATCAGAGGAGTCAGTCGAGGTCCTGTTAGCCGCCGGTCATGCTCTCTGGACGTCTTGCTTGTGATTCTTGGATGTCGCAGATGTTTGTGGAATTTCAGATTTTCTTAATTTAACATGAAATGAGCAGGAAGCTAACGCAAACAAAAATGCTTTAAATACAAAATCAAGAAAAGCTAGCTCACCCTCCATTGTCCGTTCAACATATGGGACCTTTAATTATCGTCACATACATTAAGAAGACCAGTGACACAGCTGAAAGCAAAGATCAGCCATTTTACGTTTTACATCATGTGAATATTGTAATGCCACCTTAATTGTTTTTTCAAATCAAAATAATTATTACACATTTACAAAGTCACAGAACATTGACAGAACATTTGTGCAAAATGTACTTCATTAGTTTAGCAACTAAAGCTAACTAATGCTAACTAATTTGAAAAGATGGTTTTCTTGGTTCACGCTGACGTGTTGACTTAACATTTAAGTGAAACCAACATCTTTCCTGAAGCTTAACCAAAGTGTTTTAGAATCTAAACCAACAACCAACGTTGCCAGCGAACATAATCCAGGGGGCAGAAATGTTTCTGGCCAAACAAAAGAGTACATGGTCGTAGTTTCTAGGAGACAGGGTTAAAAGAGTATTTACTCTCTAAAAGTGAAAAACCTCGTTATTTTTGTAGCACACTTTGTAGCTGTCGCCTAACAAACACACCACACCTCTCTTATCTGTGCTAAAAAAAACCTGAATCTTACCAGTTTAGGCTAAACTCGGATGCTAACTTCTGCGCTAAATGTGCTGCTAGGCTAGTGAAGGAAGGTGAACGCTAAAAGCAAACTGTCGCATAAATTCCTGTTTCTCCTCTCTCCTCAGGCTAGCTAAACTGTGTTCTGGCCAGGGGTTCTGATGTTAGCCGAGCCTACGACTCCTACACTTAGGGTACAGTTAGCCAGGTTAGCCTATGCGCTTGCTGCTAGCTGTTACAAGTTCAAATAGAGCTACTACAGTGCTACAGGAGTTTGATTCATGCTAGCTGTGTGTTAGCAGTAGACTAGCTTAAGTCCAGGCTAAAGCTAAAGTTGTTGCTTATACCTGTCTCCTCTCTCTTCTTCTTCTCTTCTATCTTTCTCTGTGTAAAGTGCCCATTAATGGTAAGTGGTTAAATTTGGGGTTAAGGGGGGGACTCATGTTGGGGGGGTGTCTGTCACCACTGCGCATGGAGCCACACCCACCACCCGCTGTGATGTCATCAGTTAGCCTAATTTTAACCTCATTGTGACATCACAATCCCCAACTCCTCCCACCATTTCACCTCAAACCAATCAGGTTTCATCTCCGACAAGCTCTCTTTCTCTGATTGGTTGGTGTTTTTGTTGTTGTGGTTGTCTCTTCCGTCCACTCACAAACCGCCACCTCCATCACATTGCCCATCTCCTCGTCCTCGCCATGATTGGTTGGGCTGTTTGAAAAAGAGGGTTTCTGATTGGTCAGTCAGCCCCCAGGCTAGCCAATAAGAACAGAGTTAGAGAGTGTAGTGGAAGGTATGTCCGCCGAGTCTTTGTTAAAATGTTCACGTCAGAGTCCTGGACGTTTTCAAGGGTCAAAGGTCGATTAAAAACAGTTTACCAAAGAGGTTTGTTTTGTTCCAGGACTCTGAACTCTGCTCTTTTCACACTGCAGCTCCAAGAACCTGGACCACATCTGGACCAGTACTCACACCATGTTGTGCTGGATCTGGACCAGTACTCACACCATGTTGTGCTGGATCTGGACCAGTACTCACACCATGCTGTATTTGATCTGGACCAATACTCATACCATGTTGTACTGGATCTGGACCAGTACTCACACCATGTTGTGCTGGATCTGGACCAGTACTCATACCATGCTGTATTTGATCTGGACCAATACTCATACCATGTTGTACTGGATCTGGACCAGCACCTGGTTCCTGTCCTAAAATAAATTGGGATTGATCAGATTACTGATCCATGATCGATAGTTACGGCAGCAGTGTGAAAAGAAACCAGTGCCAATCACCATCCTCTCTCCAGTCATGTGATGTGATGTCACGTGACCTGTGTGCCATTCATCTGTGTTGTCGTGGTAACAACGTGGTAGCTGTGGTTGTGGATCGGGGCTTGTTATTGTCGGATCAGCAGTCCTTTGGTAATAACAGACAACAACCGATCTAAAGCTGAGCAGACTAACTTCCACTCTATTGTTTTGTCTTTTAACTTCCTGTCTACACAGGAAGTGGGGATGTGTTGCGTTAGAAATAAATATACATTATGTGACATATTGATCAATCAGATTCCAGAGCAGCAAAGTAAAAATCAGCAGGTTTAGTGATCGTTTGTGAACAATATAAATAATGTTAATAACTTGATAACCATCAGCATGTGAAACATCAGAGCTGCTGCTGCAACAGACAGGAAGCTAGTTGAGCTAGCTGTAAGCTAGTTGAGCTGACTTGTATTTACAGAAGCCAGAAATAGCAACTGGAAGTTAAGGGACAAAACAGGAAGTGGAATAAAGGACAAAATGGTCGGGCTGTACGAGGTCATGTGGTTTGACTGACTGGTCCCGATGTCGTCTCCAGAACTGAACGTAAACTCAGAATGGGTTTTGTCCATTGACAGCTGCATCCGCAAATATGTTACGTTACTTTGAGCAACTTTGTGCTTCACCAGCTAGCTCGGTGCTGCTAACAAAGTTTTATGAGAATCATCTCAATATTTTAAGATGATCAACTTCATAGTCAGAAGCTGATGAAGGTGATTACAGACATAAATTCGGTATTTAGTTATTTATAACTTCGGTTACCTTCACATGCTGAAAGCTACATCTAATTAGATTTTATAAGGGATTTGATAGAATGCGGATATAATAAGCATATCGATACTGGATCCGGTTTCAGTAAATGCTACCAAACCCCACTCCTACTTTCAACAGAGAACAGCAGCCATGTTGGGAAATCAGATCACCAATTATTATTCAAACTGCCCAAACCTTCTGACCGGCCAGAAATCCAATCAAGCAGCCAATCAGATTTGATTGTTGTGGGAATTTGTCAGCAGCTTCGACCTCTCAAACGGAACCTGAAACGACAGATAATCTGGTGGAAGTTCTGTCTGGCACGCAGTTAAAACACTGTCGGCCCAGAATAAACTCAAGAATTTCATCGGACTTTAATGACCTGAATTCTACAAAAACCCAAAGACAACTGAATGTGTTGACCTTTGGGACGAGAAGTCAAACCGTGTTCACAACAAACATCAGATTTGTGGCTCTGGGTCATTGTTTATCAGTGTAAACTGGATTCTGACCTGGGTCAGTGTGGTCCGGTTCAGTCCATCCAAAATGATCGTACATCATATCTGCATCACGCGGTACTGAGCTGCTGTCTGTCTGTCTGTCTGTCCACCGACTAAAGCCGCAGTCTGACCTGTTTACTGTCCCCCCCAGACGACAGTCACACCATGACCAGTGAAACCAGCAGCCTGGTCCAGTCCCACTATAAGCAGCGGGAGTCGGAGCGCGAGGCGCTGCCCTATCAGACGGGTCAGCTGCACCCGGCCATCCGAGTGGCCGACCTGCTGCAGCACATCACCCAGATGAAATGTGCCGAAGGTTACGGCTTCAAGGAGGAGTATGAGGTGAGGACGCGCACACACACACACACGCACGCACACACACACGCACGCACACACACACACACACACACACACACACACACAGCAGCCTCTGACAGCAGGACGCTTGGCTACTTACAGAAAAATAAACTGGAGAATGATGTTAAATTCACGTCGCAGTATTTTATATTTTATATTTTATTTATTTCTCTGAAGAAGCAAAAAGCCGTTTAGACTCAGACTGACTTTGATGCTTCTGCTGGACTCGTGCTAACGTGCAGCTAATCATTCATTCAGTGCTGCTCACCGCTTAAGACACTGTTATTGTGTGGTTGCCAGGTGGTTGCTAAGTAACATTTGATGATTGGAAGGCAGTTGCTATGGTGTTGCTAATTGGTAGGATAGGATGCCCAGGCTGGTTGTTAGGGTGTTGCTAGGGGTAATTTATACGTTATTGTAAATTTTACACAAACAAACAAAGAAACAGGGAACAGTCATTGCCAAGGTGTTACCTGGTCGTTGCTAAGGTGAACTTAACCTCACAGAGGTGATTTAATGATCAATGTAACTGTTAACCCTTTCTTCAATGGGTTAGCAACACGCTAACACCCCCCCCACCCATTAATGCATTAACTGTTTTTATTATTATTATTTAGAAACGAGTGACAAACATCCGTCACCGTTTCTCCAACAGGCGGATCAATCAGACAGATAATCTGACCGATTCTTTTAAAACATGAGTGACAGTGAACACACCAGCAGCACTGTGTGTGTGTGTGTGTGTGTGTGTGTGTGTGTGTGCGTGTGTGTGTGCGTGCTCCACATGTTTATCCATTTTCATCAGGAGAAACTTACTAATGGATGTTACTTGAACACACACACACACACACACACACACACACACACACACATACATTATAGATCTTCCCTCCAGCTAATGGGCCAAACAGGGACTGGCTTATATATATATGTGTGTGTGTGTGTGTGTGTGTGTGTGTGTGTGTGTGTGTGTGTGTGTTCAGGTCTGGTTGCCTGCTAGCGGGCTGCCCTCAGGGCTAATCCATTATACATACCGAGCACACACACACACACACACACACACACACACACAGAGTTTTTTCACCCTCCATTTGCAGAAAGTTAGCGGTGAGGAGTTCTGCCAGTGTTTCTGTCGCACTCTCTGTCTGTCTGTCTGTCTGTCCACCTGCCTGTCTGTCTGTCCGCCTGCCTGTCTGTCTGTCCACCTGTCTGTCTGTTTTAAAGACGTTTCCATGCACAGCAGTGATATCTGGGCTCAGGTCAGGTGTGTGTGTGTGATCAGGTCTGCAGTCAGAAAACAAACCACATGACGTTGATTTCACAGGAAATCATTGATAAATAAACTCTTCATTCAAACCTTTAACTTTAACTCTGTACGGAGGCCCAGAGGTACAACGTTAAATAATACAGTTAGAACTTTATAAAACAAATAATAATGAATAATAAACTAATGAAACAGTGCAAAATGTATAACGTGTAGAAATAAGTGTTAAAAATTAAGTAAGTGAAACTTTATATTACATTTTCAAAACCAAAAAATCAATATAAATGACCAAATTTCAAAGATGGAATATATATTATATATATATAATATATATGTATATATATGTGTGTGTGTGGGTGTGTGTGTGTATGTACATATATATGTATATATTATATATATATATATATATATATATATATATACATATGCACACACACATATATATAATATGTGTATGTGTATATGAAATGATTATAGTTTCTTCTTTGCACAATAAGAGTTTATTGATGATGTAAAGATTGCGTCGTCATTATCTGATTCATGGAGCTGTAAAACAAACAGTTCCTCCTGCATCCTGTTAGAATAACGAACATTAGGAACTCGTCAGTAATCATCAATAACTGGTGATTCTGGTGTTAATGGAAACAAACTCACGTTTGAATTTTGATCCAAATGCTTGAAAAATGTCTGAAATGTTTGTTGTTGTGCTTCTGGTTTGTTTTCTGACTGTTTCAAGATGTTAAATAACGTCTGCTTTACGGAGCTTTTACTTTGAAAAGACTTCAATTATTCAATAATGAATTCTTAATTAATTTTTTAATGTGCACAGCATGTATTAGCGTCTCTGGAGGAGGATTTGAGCCACAGGAAAAGACACTTTGGTGTGAGATTAACGCCCGTTCTGACTTTATTCTCAGGACTTTCAGTATAAAATCAGGGTTTTCAAAATAAATGTGAAAAAAGTCTAAATTTGGACCAGAGAGTAAGTGTAATTGTTTTCTTGTGGATTTAATCCTTCTCTGTGGATTCTAAACCAGACTCCTATGTATTGATTACTGATGTAAAGTGCTGCAGCAGTGAATAACGAGCAGCTGATGATTGTTATCTCCCTCCATGCTTCTCCTTTACTAATTAATCTGATTGGACAGCTTAACGAGGTAAGACGCCTTCTTGGTTTTCTGTGTTCTTGTCAGCTAGATTAGACACGAGACTATGGGGTGAAAATAGTCTCAGTAATATTTACAAATGTGTATCACATGATCTACTCACAAATGTTCCAACACACACACACAAACACCAAGCAAACACATCACAACCTGAATAAAGATTTATATTCTCCATGCGGATTTTTAACTTCACAGGTCTGATGATGTTCGCTTTCAGAAAGCTTCCTGTGCAACAAGTGTCTCAAACTATCTGTGACGTTGTTTTGTATTTATGTACAGATGTTAAATGTGTTACTGTCGCTTTGAGACTATTTTAACGTCTCCGGCTCCACACAGATTCCAGAATGCATGCTGCGTTTAAGTGCTGGTGGAAAACTGGGACATCTGGGCTTTCGGTGAATTCATGTTTAATTTCAGAGTGTGAAAGACTGTAAGTGTTCTGGTAAGTAGTTGGTACCTGCGGCACAGTAGGACCGACTGGTAAACAGAGCCGGTACCTCTGAAGTAATTATGGTATTTCACAGCTGCCAAACGTAATACTAATACTGATGGATGATAAAATATAAATCTGTACTCAGGTTGTGATGTGTGCATTTGTAAAACTGTTTTACGTGTTTTCAGGTTGCTTGGTGTTTGTAGATCATGTGATACACATTTGTAAATATTATTGAGAGTATTTTCACTCCATACTAGATGCTAGCTAATGCCCAACACACACACACCCATTAGCACTGTAGCTGATGTCTGTTAGCTTAGATTCACCTAGCCTCAGCTTGTTTTAGCATTATATGGAGCCACAGAAGTAACTAAACACACAGCGACGTTTGTCAAACATGTGAAGGTGGTTTAACAGAACTTCCTGCTGTTCTTGAAAAGAATATTCTGTCTGCTGCACAACAAAATAGATTTCTAATAAGTGTGAATATTTTTTCCTCCTGATGGTTGATAGAGCAGGAAGTGTTTTCAACAGTTTTTATCTTGTAGAGAAGCTGATGGTTACCACGGTGACTCGCCATGTTTCTGCACACAGCTAACGTTAGCTTCCATCCTCCTGTCGCTAACAGCAGCATGTCACACGATGCTGTTTGATTCATGTGTTTGTGGATCAATAATGTTTGAGAGAAGCAGGACGTCCGACACTTTCATAACAACACACCTGTAAATCAACACCGACCTGATTCATTCATTATTATCAATGACCAATTAATGACAGCAGCGTATTAATGAAGAAGCTGATTGACAATCAGTGCTAACGAACTTTCACGCAGTTAAAATGCAGGATTCTCACTTATTGATTATTGATTCAGATCTTCCATCACTCAGCAGTAAATGAGCTAACGCTGCAGGTCATATTAGTTCTTTAACAAATTAATTAAATGACCAAAAACCTGTCTTTGACACAAAGCAAATCTGGAGCGTCCTCCCCATGAAGTGATTCACTAAACCAGGTCGCACCATTAAACGTCAGAAACGTCTCAGCTGGTAAAGACTTCAGTGATGTGTAAATCTGTTGCTAGGAAACATCTGTAGTGCCGTCCAATCAGGAGCAACCAACTCTGTAAGCAGGAAGTCACTGTAGCATCACAAGCTAGCATAACTTCCAAACATGACAGTTTTAGAGGCTAAAAGATAAATCTTAGTTTCTGTCTGCGTACATGAAGAGTTTCACAGTTAGCAGGATTCATACAGTTTATAATGAGCAGGAAACATCTGGTTATGCTAAGCTAACTGATGCTATTTCCTCATGTTGTGTTATTTTAGTGAAATGTGATTTAAACTCTTCAGACTGACGTCATTATTAAACAGCATTGATCCAGTTTCAGGTCGGAGACGTCGACCGTCCTCCAGATTACCTGTTACTGTAACGGCTCAGAAATTAGCATGCTAACATTAGCTTTGGTTCAGTTAGCTAACAACAGCTCCACCTGCAGCTAGCGGCTGTAAATATTTAGTAACAGCTAGTTAGTGAGCTGCAGCCTGTTTTAATTTAGAGATGATGAAGCTGAACTGTGAACGCTGATTTTAGCAAGAGTGTGAATTCACGAGCGGCTGCTGCAGCGGTGGATAACCGGCCATGTGTGCGTGGACCGATGACTGACGCTCTGTGACAGCAGGCTGTACGACGTGGTTAAAGCTCCGAGGAAGCTTCTGGTTCAGTTCAGAGTCTTTTTGCCAAACTGCTTTTCACAAGATCAAGATGCTCAGACTCAGAGTGTCAGAGCTAATCACAGGCTAGTTAGCATGTCAGCAGGATCCAGATGCTTTAATAAGATGCCATCACCATCGTCAGCTGTCTGTCAGTCTGTCAGGAACGGTCTGCGTTAACATTTGATGTCCTTATAAATGTCTGTCTGTGATGGCAAAGACAGTGAGACAGAAACCAAGAAAACACACACACACAGCAGCCTGTCTCACATCCTCACAGTTTGTCATGTTTCTGCCTGCAGTGAGACAGGCACAATCTTTTCTACTGAAGCTGGTTACTAACAAACCTTTTGTCTGCTGTGTGTGTGCGTGCGTGAACCTATTTTTGGGAGAAGATAAGAGTCAGATTGTGTTTACACCAAATCATCCAATCACTGCAGACACTGACAACTTTAATCGATGTTAACAAAAAATGAATAGATGAATGTAAAACTCGTGTTTGTTCGTCGAGGTCTGAAAGAGGCTTTAGATTCATGTGAGGACCTTTTGTGTGTGTGATAGTTCTGTTTCATCGTACAGTGTGCAATGAATGAACCTTTGCTTAGGTCAGAGAAGACGTGACCTTTGACCTTTCACCACCAGGAGGTTGTTGGTGGTTTAAGGGGACAGTTAGCATTAGCATGAGCGTCGCTGCCAGCAGTCATTAGTTCATTTCTTCGTTTATTTTTATTTTTTTCCTCCCTTTGTTCCTCGCTGTCAATCATGCAGAGCTGTGTGTGTGTGTGTGGTAGTGTGTGTGTGTGTGTGTGTGTGTGTGTGTGTGTGTGTGACANAACACACACACACACACACACACACACACACACACACACACACACACATGTCTGCAGGCATTTTAATGAGCGAGCCTGAAACCTGCCGTGGATCAAAGTGTGTGTGTGTGTGTGTGTGTGTGTGTGTGTGTGTGTGTGTGAGCGTGTGAGCTCCTCATCGCAGCTCTGACGCACAGAAACACGAGACGGAAACATTTTTAATAGACAAGTAAATGCTGACATTCAATTTAAAGAGACGCAAAACGACAACGAGACCTGATTGATCAGTAGGCGGGGCTTTTATACTCGTTGATCTGTGATCTCGACCACACAACCAGGTCTAAAGTGACGCCTCCAGTTATTCAGCGAACTCTGAGACATTTAAAAACACGTTGATTTATTATTGAAGATTGTTTCCTGTTTGACTGCAGAGACAAACATGGAGAGTAACAGCCAGAGTACTTTCACTCTGTTTGAATCGGTGTGGACGCCTCCGGCTGCTCTCTGAGCCTCCTGCTCATAATTGGACTTAATCATCTGCTCTGACCATAAAACTAACCCCTGTGTGTGTGTGTGTGTGTGTGTGTGTGTGTGTGTGTGCAGGGAATCAAACACATCCTCTGCATTATTCATGAAGTCATTCACCGAGTTTCATCACTCTGTTCTCCTTTTCAACAAACTCTCTGTCTTTTTGTCTTTTCAGAGTTTTTTCGAGGGACAGTCTGCTCCGTGGGACTCGGCCAAAAAGGACGAGAACCGCATGAAGAATCGCTACGGCAACATCATCGCCTGTACGTACCCACATTATCCAGACTCTGGGTGTGAACCGATTCTAGACTGGTTCAGAGGTTCAGCTACATGCAGCTCATACAGAGCCGGTGACGCTCACGTGACAGACGACAGATTTGTGATGAGTTTTCAGACAGTAAACACGCCGCTGATGGGCCTGTTGTTTATGTTGTTGTTGTTGTTGTTGTTGTTTATCATCACACAGCTCCGGGTCTCAAAAACACATCATGTGACTGCTGAAGCTAATGTGCTAACATCCCAGAAAGTTAGTGTTGACAGCTGCTCAGTCTCAGCTGCTGGCTAACATCAACACACACACACACACACACAGACACACACTCTGCCCTGTGGTGGTGTAATTATGCTAATGAGGTGTGATGGAGGTTGCTGTGAGCTACGGTGGCCTGCAGGGACACACTTCATGTTCACACCAG
The DNA here is from genome assembly GCA_002120245.1 of Maccullochella peelii. Classification (NCBI taxonomy): domain Eukaryota; kingdom Metazoa; phylum Chordata; class Actinopteri; order Centrarchiformes; family Percichthyidae; genus Maccullochella; species Maccullochella peelii. Next base: position 20,455 of record LKNJ01005919.1, on the reverse strand, counting down.
CCACACACACATACTGGTCACAGAGTGTGTGTGTGTGTGTGTGTGTGTGTGTGTGTGTGTGTGTGTGTGTGTGCGCGCGTGTGTGCGTGCATGTGTGTGCGTGTGTGTGTGCGTGTGTGTGCGCAAGAGCTTGTAACAAACAACAATTTAAAAAAGATTTGAAAAGTCAAACCACACGATTAAAGTTGTGTTTGAGGGACGGCGGCACCAAAACAGAAAATATATATAAACAACGAAAGAGTTAAAGTCAGAAGAACAGAAATGATGCACAAAATGATTTTATTGGTTTATTTTGGAGTTAATTCAATTCAATTCAATTCAATTCAGTTTTATTTATATAGCGCCATATCATAACAACGTTATCTCAGGGCACTTTGTCATAAAGAGCAGGTCTAGACCGACTCCTTATGTGTACAGAGACCCAACAATTCCCACCAAGAGCAGCACAAGCAACAGTGGCAAGGAAAAACTCCCTTTAACAGGGAGAAACCTCGAGCAGAACCAGGCTCTGGGTGGGCGGTCATCTGCCTCGACCGGTTGGGTTGAGAGAGAGGGGAGGGAGAGAGAGGGAGCGAGAGAGCATGAGGAAAGCGAACATGCAGTAACACAGCGCAGTTCAGTTCTACATACAGATGTAAAGCAACAGTAGTGGAAATAGTTAACTGCACTGACAACCAGGAAATGACAGAAGCAGAGAGTGGAAGCTGTCGGGTTTAATCAGTAAATAAAGATGTAATAAACAGTTAATAACTACAGATACACAGAGACGATTAACCGATTCATCATAGAAGCAAAGGTGCCGAACCGTCACAGAGGCCATTTTGTTTTGTGGAATATAGTTTAATGTTCAGGAACGTTTCTGTCATTTTACTGATGAATGCATCAAATGTTCAGAACGAGGACGAAGTTGTTTAAAAATGAGATTTATCTCATAATGAGAAACGTAAAACTGTGATGACGCTTCTTTTTATTTAATTTGAAACAGAAAAATGTAAAGATCAATAATGTACGTGTACAAAACATAACGCATGCACACACACACACTCAGTCCCCGGTGTTTGTCCGTTTGTTTATATAATTTAGTTGAATGAATGTAATGAAGTGCTTATTAATTTATTATTAGATCATTTATTCTGCAGAAGCTAATTAGAGGTGATTATGTTCAGCTTCACCATGACAACAAGCAACTAATTAACACTGTGTGTGTGTGTGTGTGTGTGTGTGTGTGTGTGTGTGTGTGTGTGTGTGTGTGCGTGTGTGTGGGTGTCAGACGACCACTCTCGTGTGCGGCTGCAGCCTCAGGACGGCGAGAGCGGTTCCGACTACATCAACGCCAACTACGTCGACGTGAGTAACACACACACACACACACAGTTTACTTTTTTTGTTCCTTTAAAGGTCGATCTGAAACGTCCTGGCCGACTCTGTTTCCATGACGACGGTCGTCATCAGTCAGCTTTGGTTGGTGTTGACTCTGTAAACAAACTTACAGAGGAAATGTCTCTGCTGAAAGTCAGTTTGTGTGTGTGTTTCTAACTTTGTGAGGACCAATTTCAGTTTTAAACCATCGTAGTGAGGACATCTCTGCATTGTGAGGACATTTTGGTTGGTCGTCACTGCTTCAAAGGACTGTTTGAAGGTTCAGACCTGGTTTTGAGGTTCAGGTTAGAATCAGGTTTGGGTTTAGGTTAGGGGCTAGAGAATGCATGATGTTGATGAGGGTCTTCACACATACAGAAATACGTGAAAAACCAGTAGCAGACTGAGGACAGAGGCCAGACAGAGCTGCGTACGTTGGACGTGGTTTTAGATTTTCTGTCAGACTGATGGGGCGTCTCAGGGGTTTCATGAGTCCTGTACTGTTTAATAGAACCTACATTCTCTTCTCCTTGCGTCTCTCAGGGCTACCACAGACCCAATCACTACATCGCCACCCAAGGTAAGAACTGAAAAACACACTTTTAAAACACTGTGTAATGTTCTGAGGTGTCAAGTTACATTTTTATAGTCCAAAACCACAGATTTGTCTCAGGATAGGACACCTTCTGTCCTCAGAGCCTCGACTCAGATACAGAAAAACAGTAACTAGATTAGGTTCATAAAATACAAATATTAAAGCATTGCACATGATTGATTCAATTTACATCAAAATCCCCCTCCTCCTCAGAGTCCTGACTGAGTCAGACCTGAACCCTCAGACCTGAACCTGAATCATTCAGTGAGACTTCCACGTCCCGAGGAGATCATTGTCTCTGATCCATCCAGAACAAACGTCCAGAAAGAACAAAGTAGTTTTTAGCTTCTCTTCAGTATCACAGTGATCCAGTGATGCTGTCACCATGGAAACACTGCAGCCAGGAGCTGCTGATGGAGACTCTGACTACATGGAGACTGATATTAAGTTCACAGCTGACTCACTGACTCCATGGTGACATTATACTTCCTGTTTACATCCCCCAAAGCATCAAGGGAACTGTAGTTCCACACTGTGTGGTTTCCAACAGAACGCCCCTTCAGGCAAATTTGTGATTTGTGATGTTGGGCAATATAAATAGAAATGGACTTGAACTCTGTGGCCTGTGGTAGCAAACCTGCAGTTACCACCGCTGACCACAGGTGTCGCCAAAACACCCAGAACTGACATCTGAACAATTATACACTTTTTACTTTTTATCTGAAAGTTAAGTTTTAAATGTAACTTTCAGATAAGTACAGACACACATGCGCACACGTGCACGCACACACACGCACGCGCACACACACACACACACACACACACACACACACACACACACACACAGCTCTCCAGGTAGAAATCCATCCTTCTGAATAAACCTGAGTGTTTTTGCGAACACGTCAGTCTGTGAGCATGAATATGGAGTGTGTGCGTGTGTGTGTGTGTGCGCGTGCGTGTGTGCGCGTGCGTGTGTGTGTGTGTGTGTGTGCAGGCAGCAGATTCTTGCTGTAAAACACTTGAGGACAGGAATGGATTAGCATGAACTAATTAGCTCGTCAAAACACAGACTGTCAACAGTGATTAAAAACATTTTCTGCGTGTGTGTGTTTGTGTGTGTTTGTGTGTACGTGCACTTAATTTGAATTAATTAAAAGAGTCATTATAATTCATGTACAGCTCTGGTGTCGCCTGCTGATCCGCTGCCTAATATGAAGTTTGCTCTGTGTGTGTGTGTGTGTGTGTGTGTGTGTGTGTGCGTGTGTGTGTGCGTGTGTGTGTGTGTGTGTGTGTCTCAGGTCCCATGCAGGAGACTGTGTACGATTTCTGGAGGATGGTTTGGCAGGAGAATACCGCTGCCATCGTCATGGTAACCAACCTGGTGGAGGTGGGGCGGGTGAGTCCACACACACACACACACACACACACACACACACACACACACTGATTGTTGTGGCCATCTGGTTGTTTTTCCTCTCTGATGAAGTTTGGGACTCCATTTCCCAGAGTGCATCTGTCACATCTCTACTTACTCTGTTTATATTGTTGGAATGTTTTCTGCCTCACAGTTTGTTTCCGTATCTGACTGCAACTCAGAGTGATTATTGTAAAGCTGCGTTGACCTTCAGCGCACGTCACAAACCTGCGTTCAGATGCAACAGCAGCGGCATCAGACACATTTAAAATCTACTCATCACAC
>LKNJ01005919.1:9302-14302 GCA_002120245.1 Maccullochella peelii | reverse complement strand
CTCCTCCTCCACCTGTTCCTCCTCCTCCTGCTCCTCTTCCACCTCCTCCTCCTCCACCTGTTCCTCCTCCTGCTTCTCTTCCACCTACTCCACCTCCTCCTTCTCCTCTTCCACCTCCTCCTCCCCCTGCTCCCCTTCCATCTCCTCCTCCTCCTCCACCAGTTACTCCTCCTCCTCCACCTGTTCCTCCTCCTCCACCAGTTCCTCCTCCTCCTCCACCTGCTCCCCTTCCATCTCCTCCTCCTCCTCCACCTGTTCCTCCTTCTGCTTCTCTTCCACTTCCTCCTCCTCCACCTACTCCTCCTCTTCCACCTCCTCCTCCACCAGTTCCTCCTCTTCCTCCACCTGCTCCTCCTCCTGCTCCTCTTCCACCTCCTCCTCCTCTTCCTCCACCAGTTCCTCCTCCTCCTCCACCTGTTCCTCCTCCTGCTTCTCTTCCACCTACTCCTCCTTTTCCACCTCCTCCTCCTCCACCTCCTCTTCCACCTTCTCCTCCTCCACCTTCTCCTCCTCCACCAGTTCCTCCTCCTCCTCCACCTCCTCCACCAGTTCCTCCACCTGCTCCTCCTCCTCCCCCTGCTCCCCTTCCATCTCCTCCTCCTCCTTCACCAGTTCCTCCTCCTCCTCCACCTGTTCCTCCTCCTGCTCCTCTTCCACCTTCTCCTCCTCTTCCACCTCCTGCTCCTCCACCTGCTCCTCCTCCTCCCCCTGCTCCCCTTCCACCTTCTCCTCCTCCACCAGTTCCTCCTCCTCCTCCCCCTGCTCCCCTTCCATCTCCTCCTCCTCCTTCACCAGTTCCTCGTCCTCCTCCACCTGTTCCTCCTCCTGCTCCTCTTCCACCTCCTCCTCTTCCACCTGCTCCTCCTCCTCCTCCCCTGTGTGTTGACATAAATCATTTATGAAGTGACATTTCAGCAACCCTCCTCCTGTCAATCAAACCTGACAGGGGGGGGGTGGAGGAGTAATTTTGTTTAACCCCGCCCTCCACCAGGAGCAGTACGTCTTCATCCATGATGCCATCTTGGAGGCGTGTCTCTGCGGTGATACGGCGATTCCAGCCAATCAGCTGCGGTCGGTTTACTACGAGATGAACCGATTGGATCCTCAGACCAACTCCACTCAGATCAAAGAGGAGTTCAGGGTAACGTATTGATCGATATATTGGTTCCTAATGAGGCAGCAGGTCACATTAATGGTTAATCAATGATTTATTAATGGTTCCAGCTCTTCTCTGATAACTGATCAATGAAGGGTGCCTTATAAGGTGTTACCGTTATCAGTATTGGTATTAATCAGTGGTGATATTGGCGTGTGCGTGCGCAGACTCTGAACATGGTGACGCCCACGCTGCGGGTGGAGGACTGCAGCATCGCCCTGTTGCCTAGAAACCATGAGAAGAACCGCTGCATGGACGTGTTGCCTCCGGACCGCTGCCTGCCCTTCCTCATCACCATCGACGGGGAGAGCTCCAACTACATCAATGCCGCGCTGATGGACGTACGTAACACACTGCAACGCCGCTCAGTGGCTGTTCTGGAGCTTTCCGTCACATCACATGGTCTTCTCGGCAGATGCAGTTGTAGAAGTCCGAATTTACATCTTAGACTCATTTTCCACAAATATTTAGAGCGCAGCGTACAAAATGAATATTAATGGGTTCTGTCACACTGTTAGGGTTAGGGTTAGGGTTAGGTCTGGTACTACAATTCCCATGATGCTTTAGGAGATGTAAACAGGAAGTATAATGTTCCCAGGTGGATGTGTTTTAGCCTGTATCACATGAAAATAAGATCAGAGAGAAACTGTCCCTTTAAATGCCACACAGAGTTTTATCATCAGTAGATCAACACCAACACGCACCTGATTACTTACAGGGACTCACAGGGACTCACAGGGCTCACAGTGACTCACAGGACTCACAGTGTCTCACGGGGACTCACAGTGACTCACATGACTCACAGTGACTCACAGTGTCTCACAGGACTCACAGGGACTCACAGTGACTCACAGGACTCACAGGGACTCACAGTGACTCACGGGACTCACAGGGACTCACAGGGACTCACAGTGACTCACAGGACTCACAGGGACTCACGGGACTCACAGGGACTCACAGGACTCACAGTGTCTCACGGGGACTCACAGTGACTCACATGACTCACAGTGACTCACAGTGTCTCACAGGAATCACAGGGACTCACAGGACTCCCAGGGCTCACAGGGCTCACAGGGACTCGCAGTGACTCACAGGGCTCACAGGGACTCGCAGTGACTCACAGGGACTCACAGGACTCGCAGGACTCACAGGGACTCACAGGGCTCACAGGGACTCACAGGGCTCACAGGGCTCACAGGGACTCACAGGGACTCACAGGGACTCACAGGACTCACAGTGACTCACAGGGACTCACAGTGACTCACAGGACTTTTTACTGTATTTCATTATCTTTTACCTAATGTTGTTATTCACATTCTTTAACTTCTTTAATCTTTCATAATGTCAATGTCAAGACTACTGAACTGAGAGACAGACAGACAGAGAGAGAGAGAGACAGACAGACAGAGAGCGAGAGAGAGACAGACAGAGAGCAAGAGAGAGACAGACAGAGAGAGACAGACAGAGAGCGAGAGAGAGACAGAGAGAGAGACAGACAGAGCAAGAGAGAGAGAGACAGAGAGAGAGAGAGAGACAGACAGAGACAGACAAACAGAGCGAGAGAGACAGACAGACAGACAGACAGACAGAGAGAGAGAGAGAGACAAATATTCTTGTTGATGATGTTATCCATTCACCTGTGTGATGTCATTTCCTGCTGCGTGACCATATATGGGCGTGTGTTAACTGTTGCAGAGCTACAAGCAGCCGTCTGCGTTCATTGTTACCCAGCATCCTTTGCCCAACACGGTGAAGGACTTCTGGCGTCTGGTGCTCGACTACCACTGTACGTCCATCGTCATGCTGAACGACGTCGACCCCGCACAGGTACACACAGACACAGACACACACACACACACACACACACACAGACAGACACACACAGACACACACACACACACACACGTGAAAGATGGTAATAATCAGATTTAAGTATAAACCCTGAAAATTAAAAATGTATTTAAATAAAGTATTTTTCATCTGTAACTCCAGATAATAATAATGGTATTCTGTCTGTCTGTCTGCCTGCCTGCCTGTCTCTCTCTCTCTGTCTGTCTGTCTGCCTGTCTGCCTGCCTGTCTGCCTGTCTCAGCTGTGTCCTCAGTACTGGCCGGAGAACGGCCTCCACCGTCTCGGCTCCCTGCAGGTGGAGTTTGTCTCTGCAGACCTGGAGGAGGATGTCATCAGCCGCATCTTCAGGATCTACAACACAGCCAGGGTGCGTTTCTTTTTCCCTGTCACCTCCCTGTGCGCTTCATGTTACTGTGACTATCCCCACTGACAGACGGGGACACGCATCAGGACTGACTGATGAGGAATCTGATTTCTGACGACTGATGGGACCAAGCTGGACCTGGTCTGTTCCAGTCCGGATCTGGTGTGTTCCAGTCCGGATCTGGTCTGTTCCAGTACGGATCAGCTGGCCCTGGTCTGTTCCAGTATGGATCAGCTGGCCCTGGTCTGTTCCAGGCCGGATCAGCTGGACCAGGTCTGTTCCAGTCTGGGTCAGCTGCTGTTGACAGTGTGTGGTGTGTAGAGTCGCTGTCAGTCGTTCTCTCTTAGATTTGTTTAAACACGTTTGATATTTGCGACTGACGTCGTCGACCGATGATGACGTCACCTGTGTGTCGCCAAGGGAGACGAACCTGTAAACAAACAGCTTTACCTGAAGCTGACTCAGGTCCAATTCCCTGCGGTCCTCCACGCCTCCACGCAGGATCTCATCGAACTCTGTGTTGTTTTCCTCTGTTTTTGGTCTCTTCAGCTCGTCACTGCATAGAAACAAGCTGCTGGTTGGCGGCCATGTTTGTTTTGGTACGAGAACAGGTGACAGCTGGCAGTTGAGTTGTTTGATTTTGACCCCCTTTACGCCCTCAGGTATTTGGGGTTGTTTGACTCCTGTCTGATAAAGTTCAGCTGTGCTTGTGTTTGATCCAAACCTCCATTTCTTTCCTGTTTCACCAAATTTAGATCAGAATGCGTTTGATTTAAACCTCTTCACCTTCCCGTCGGGCTGAGTTTAGGTTTTGCTGCGTTTGATTTGTGCCTCATTTCCTCCCTGTGTCTCACAACATTTTGTCTGTGTTTGATCCAGACTCCCCTCCCCACCCACCTCCCCACCTGCCTTGCAGGTCGGATTTAGCTTTCAGTGCGTTTGATTTGAACCCTTTCTCCTCCCTGTCTGCTCACATTTATGTTAGGATCAGTTTATCTTCCATCCTTAACCCACCCCCCACCCCCTTCAGCCCTTACCTCCCTCTGTTTACCTCTCTTACCTTTATTCCTTTCTGTTCTTCCTTCCCTCCTTACATTTGTTACTTACCTCCATCTTTCCCCTCCTTCCTTTCGGGGTTTAGGTTAGGGTGTGTTTGTTTAATGCACCTTTCAGCTCCTCTTCCTCCTTTCTCCACCCTTTCCTGCCGTTAGGGTGAGTTTGTTTTGACCCCCTGTCTTCCCTGTGTCCCCCAGCCGCAGGACGGGTACCGCATGGTGCAGCAGTTCCAGTTCCTGGGCTGGCCCATGTACCGGGACACACCCGTCTCCAAGCGCTCCTTCCTCAAACTGGTTCACCAGGTGGACAAATGGCAGGAGGAGTACGACGGAGGAGAGGGGCGCACCGTGGTCCACTGCCTGTAAGAATACACACAAACACAGTACTGTTACTCAGTACAGATACTCAGTACAGATACTCAGTACAGTACTACTGATACTGATGCTGCTAATGAGTTCATCAGTTATGTTTTGTCTCCATCTAGTGGTGAGAACGTGGAACTACATTCAGATTGTAATCTGTCTAACGCCTCCTCCTCTCCTCTCCCCTCCCCTCCCCTCTCCTCTCCTCCTC
>LKNJ01005918.1:20611-33127 GCA_002120245.1 Maccullochella peelii | reverse complement strand
GAGGTTATACAAGCATTATTACACAAGAAGACCAGGTGGACCAAAAATGGGATAAAATGGCTTAGACCCCAGGGGGTTAACCAGAAGTATCCTTTAAGTATGAATTATACTGAACGTGTGGATGTTAACATAGTGGTTTGACTGCTAGTATGAGATTTAACTATTACCATCTTTCCCCAACATTAATCAAGTGGTTTTAATTACTTAATCTATTTCCATTTTATCTGCCTGTATGGTTAAAGTGAGGTTATGGTTATGTTATGATATGCAATAACTTGAAGAATAAGCCAAGCAGTATATTTCTCCCAAAACACTGTGCTTTTTCAAATGTGTTTAATATGTAATTTTATTGGTGCTTTTTGTTTGCGTAATCCTTGCAGGCAATTGTGCCCGTGAAAAGCACGTCCACTAAAAGTGCTTGCTTTTGTCACAAACAGGCTCAGACTGTTATTCTAAGAGTCTGACAAACGGTCTGTCTCTGTAGGAATCCTTCCCATAATGTTGTCAAAGAGTAAGATCCGTTTGTTTTTCTGTAACAAATGATATTTTATAGATTTTGTTTTCCCTGCTGTACCGATTACATACCAAACCGTGAATTTTGTGTACCGCTCTCACTAAGCACATTTACTACATTACTATGGAACCTCAGTGTACCTCAGTATTATGTCTCATATTTTATTTTATTATATATATATATTCTCCCTATATTTTAACTTTTGCACTATTTATGTCTTTGTCTTAGATTCTTTTTCTCATTTCTCTTTTACTTGTGTGGTTTTCTTTTGAACAAACTGTTTGAGCATTGTTGGAGGGAGCTTGAGAACAAGAATTTCATTGCCAACGACTGCTTCACTGTAATTGTTGTGCATATGACAAATAAAGAACTTAAATTCATTAGGTTCCATTGGGCCATCCAAACCATTGTCTGATACTCCAATTCAAAGGTATCAGGTGTTTAACTGCAAAGAAAAGATTGTCATGTGTTACTATAGATTTAAATCCATCCACTCTGCTCCCTAACAGACACACCACTGGACAAAGCAGGATCTCTACGCTTAATATGGAACTTCACATTTCTTTGACACCAACCCAAATTCTTCTTACTTCACAGCAGTACCACAGAAGATAAGTGAGCCAAAACCATACCAACACAATCTGATAGATATCTCTCATTTTTGTGGAGTTACATGTGAAATAATCTGTACATTTTTTTGTTCCTGACTTACCTGGACATTTGAATAGAACAGATCCATTGTTAATGCTATTTGTTGCACCTGTGCTTTTCCTATGAAAGTCAAAAATCTGCTGAAAAAGGCCTACTCACCCAACCACTGCCATGGGAAACGCCCAATCAGAGGCTTGAAGCTTAGACACTGATTCTACTAGTATGTCTAAAAACAGTTTTATCATCTTTAAAAAAATTCTACAATAGCTGTAGTTTCCTTACAATTCAGAGTCCAGTCCAACTTTAACAAACACAGCAAAACAACCACCAGATTCAGCTTAACAATACAAGCACAAACATAGGATATGAGATGAACAGACTTTTCCACAGTTACTGCAAAGAGGTTCCTCTTCCCCTCCACAGGCAGACTCAGAGTGGAAACAAACTGAGGCAGTGAGGGAGATGTACAGTGAGGCTGGGCAAACAAAGTGGCAGACAGACACAGAGGCCAACAGACAGAGCTCACGTAGAGACAGCAGGGAGACACGCTGATAAATTATTCAGTTCAGCACAAGGGTTTCCTGGAACGGGCAATGTGCAGCGCAGGTCAGGGGTGTCAGTTTGGTGGAGGAAGATACCACATTGAACCCAGTATCCCACTACCAACCACCACAACCACTGCCATTAGTAATAACTGAAGTCACCAACCTGAAAGTACCAAACACACACTTTGTTTCTTCCTCTCTGTGTGAAAGTATCTGCGCCTGTTTCTTCACCTTATCACACACCTAAAAAAAAAGCGCTGATTACACCATGACTTCTGAGATCGGGGAGTCCTAACTGAACAAGAGTAATTATCCCCCTCCTTTGATCAAACACTTAGTGAAGCAAACTGCCTGATTATTTTTATTTATTTCTGTTTTTCCCATTTCCATTTGTTTCACCCCCGGTCATTCATTTCACAAAAGATACATTTTCCAATTTAATTATCCATTGCTGGTACAATTAAATATGCCTGTGGAGGATGTTAAATTATTGAATTCACCTCCTTGAAATATCTGAACACTCAACCATGCAATTTTAAAATGTTTGTTTTTTTATGGCTATCATGCAGAGCTGAATTTAAAGCAAAGGCTCAGGGATGGGTTAGTTAGTCCCTGCTCAGTGCCTTGTAGTTAAATTTTGATGGCCAGGCTGTTTCAAAGACCCCCATTTTTAGTCTAGATTTGGCACAAGAAAAGCTGGATTGTAAGTGTGTCAACTGTGTGTAACTCATGTAGGCTAAAGGTTCAGATTAAAGCAGGAACCAGACCCATCCAGGACTTGAACATAATCGATTACAAACCTAAAACTAGAGAAGCTCAAACTGGAGGGATGTCTTCACTTTTCCTGGTTCTAGTGCGGATGTGAGCTGCTGCATTTGAATAAGCTGCAGTCTGCTATTGATTTGTGAGCGAGGCCAGAGAAAGTGCATTGCAGTAATCCAGTCTGCATAAGACGGGGGCATGCATAAGCTTCTCGGCATTCGACAGAGCAGGGTGCGGTCTGACCTTTGCAGTGTCTTCTGAGCTGATAAAAGGTAGTTTTAGTCAAGAAGGTGTGCTAAGAAGTTCATGTTAGGGTGGAAAATCACTTGTACAATTATGCATTAATCACGTTCATGGGAAATGAAAAGAACATGGAGTGATATAATAAGAAAAATAAAAGATGGTGGAGAGAGAGAGGGTGCAACAGGTGGAGGTGGAGATGGATATTAATACGAAGGTAAATGCAGCCAAACACACAAAAAAAAATGAAAAAGAAAAGTTGAGTTGCAGCTTGTAGTTCCCCTGCAACTCTCACAGCAATCAAACACTGTGTTAATTAATAATAGCCTGACAGCTTGTTTCTAAAAATCTGTTTTTTGTTGTATACAAGCATATATTTGATTCATGTTTGATTCACGTCTTTTTACAATTACAATCTTTGTAGTCCTTGTGGCTTGTGTGAATCCCATCTGTGCTGTGTTTACTCCTGGTTTTCAGAGGTGGAGAATTGTGTGACCTCAGTATATCAAGATAATATACATAAATAATCATAACCAAGCATGACTTGTACATGCACACACAGTACAAGAGAAGAAGAGGTGTAATCAGGCAACATAAGGGAAAACCCTTGTGTGAGTGGATTATAGACATATAGGGGCTTTAAGGTGTTGAACGGTCTTTGGTAGGTGCTGACCCCTTGGGAACCCCTCATCACTTTGTTAGCATAATGGCAACCAGTATTTGATTATATGGTTAAAGATCCCCTCCAGACATGTATTAAAACATATATACATATATACAAATATTCTGCTTGGAACAATAATGTGTGTCTGATCTGTCTTTTCCACCAAAAGAAAGTATAATTTGCACATTAAAATCCTTAAAAAGGCATCTACTCCTTCTAGCTCATTAAAAACTTCAATCTTAGTGTATGTGCACTGGCAGCTTCAAGTTTCTACATTACACTTGTGTAAATTGAATATTGGACCAGGACTGGCTTCCAGACTATTTGTGATGTCACAAATCATGCTCGTGGGCCTGCCCCTGAAAATCAGATTTTCAGTGAGCACATAGAAACTTTCCACTTTTAGCCGATGAATGTGAAAACATCCTTCTAGTGTCAAAACTTTTAAAAATAAATCAAATCTAAATACTAAGTGACACATTCCCTACATACAGGGGTCTCAATAATGGAACACAAAGTAATAAGTAAACAGTTTTTAAGGGGGGGGTAAAGTCTATTCCCCTTATAGGTTATTGGATGAAACCAACATGTTATTGGGAATTGAGTCTAAGCAGGCATGTAGGCACAAGTTTTGAGTTTACAACCGATATTAAGGAGCTACTCACAGTTGATATAAAGAAACTGAGGGCTACATCAGCTCCAGGAACAATAGTAAAAACCATTTACACCTCCATTTACACTTACATTGACATTTATTTATTTGGAAGATGCTTTTGTGCAAAGCAGCGTACAAATAAGGTACAATCCAAGACCCAGTAAATCAAGGAGGATCAAGCAGCAAGCATAACCCCTTCAAAATACAAACAGAGATGTTGCAGTAGTTTTCAGTTGATTTGAAGTCCATCTGCTCCTGCCTTGTTACCAAGTACACCATTCTCTGTATGCAAACTGCCAAGAAAGTGCATGTCATAGCAGGAAAAGCGTAAGTGTATGAACAGTAATAATTGCTGCATTCCATTGAAGTGCACCAGTAAGACATGCAAATATAAATAAAGCCATAATAATTATAATTATAATAATAATAAAGTATAATAATGTATGTGCATATGTATACTTACACTTTATTTGTTTTGTTTTTCCCTCTTGTCCTTACCCAAGTGAATTAATTGTCATCTTAAAATATATTGTTTTGTGTGACCAACAAACCATTATCCAGAGATAATCAATTTACAATTATGTACAACAGAGAAAAGCAGCAGATACTAATATTTCAGCAGCTTGAATCATTGAATGTCATTTCGCTTGATAAATAAATGAATAATGCATAGGGAGAAAAAAAACCCCAACTTATGTCAACATCACAGCTTACTTTTGTTGTTACAAAAAGTTTGTTACAGCAACTGCTCATTTTGTCAAGAAGAATCCTGACTATATATTCTGTTCTAATATTCTGCTGGGAGGGTGTATACAAACATGTTGGACCCGCAGAGGGGGCACGAATCTGGGTCAGTGTGTTGTCTCCGGTTCAGGCAGCAGCAGTGTGTGAATGGCTGGGAACACCACCAGGCTCCCAATACGAGACACCGCCCAGCGAGCAGCCCACTGCCTGGGGTTATACACACAGACACGGTGGGGGGCGGGAGGGAGAGTGAGCATTGGGGGTGCATGCTGGGCGAGTGACAAAGACTGGACATGAAACAGAAAACACACTGAAACACATCATGTTCTGTAGTGTGCATGGTAGTCTGAACACACACAGTCACACCACAACAGGATGCTGCACAATCTCTTTTCAGAAACAAATACCTAAATAAACGTTTTACAATTTAAAAAAATAACTGTATTAAATGTGGCTTTTCATTAGCATAATTATTTCAGCAACTCTAAAAAAGTCAACTTTAATATACAGTTAAGTAAATTGAAGGAAGATAAATAGGTATATCGAGTGAAAATAAAATAGGGCCTTAAATGGAACCTTGGGGTACACCACAAATGATAGGAGCAGAAGAGGACGAAACATTATCATATCATTCTCACAATCAAAACTGATCTATTTTGCATATATATAAAAAAATCGTGGATTCAAGTGAGCAAAACTGTATTTAAGGTAATGTGTCAAAATGAATAGTCAACAGACATAAAATGAATAAATAATTGGCAATTTATTGATAAGCAATGAATCATTTCTTAGTTGTTTGACAATTTATGGTGTGAATATACTATACCAAACGTATACACCCTCTCAAATGTGAGAATTTGCTACTTTTAACATCAGCATTAAATTAATCCTTAATCCTTTTTGGTTTTTGATTGATTGTTTTAATTTTAAGACATCAGTTTGCTCTCATATAACATGTGATGGGCATTTGTCAACTTTTTTATTGATCATGTGGACACAATAAAAAATAAACTAATTAATAATAAACTAGATTTTGAAACAGGGCCCTCTATTGTACCTTAATGTCACAAACTCCTCTACAAATTTGAGTTTAAAAACAAGCACATCAAAACTACCATAAGTTCTTAGATAGTTGGCCTAAACTGCAGAGAGAAGCAGTCTTTTATTTAAAAATTATATTAGAGACGAATTTCCCCTGTATTGAGAGTATATGAAGTATGAGTATATTTTTCTGATTTGCTCCAGTTTTAATTTACAGTAGATGCTATTTGCTTTTAATGGAAACTCAACACTCAACCCCATGTTCTTGTTCCTGTTTTATCTGTCTAAATAAATTCAGTATAACGTAGATTACATTCATGTCACTAATTCCACCAGAACAATCAACCTCTCTGTCATCCAACCAACAAACAAACAATTACAAAGTTGAGCAAATTCACCTATGAAGCCTCATAGTAATCAACAAATCCATAACATCCCGACAAAAATGATCTTGTTACATTGGCAAAGGTCCAGATGATCAAATCCAGTAAAATATTTAGTCCAAAACACATTATTATATCAACAAATATCCACGGACTGCTGTTGCGTTATTTCAAATTAGCTGGCAGATATGCATAATCTTTCACGTATTCTCTGTCATAACGCCGGTTCGCATGTAAACATTGCCGATCTATGTATAAAAATGGCCTGTCCACAGCATACGATAGCCAATAGAGTTGAAAGGAGGAACCTGCCCATCTTCTTTTTTGTAAAGGGCAACTGAGTGTGCCGATGATTGGCACTGTATAGCCAATGAAATTCCGAAGACAAGGATATGCTGCTTCCGTGTGAAGCAATTTCAAACCCAAAACTAGGAAATATGAGCGTAATTTAGTCTCATAAAGGGAAAAATGCACTATAATAACTAATATAATACAATTATTATACGTATAAATATAAACTTATAATAATATAAGTGTTATCTTTCATTAGAGCCCAAAATTATGAATATTCAAGACTAAGAGAAAACGCATAGACATACCCTTAGAAAAATGTGTAAAATATAAATTTTCTGTGGTATTGTTATCAAATTTGGACTAGGTAATGCTTCATGCTGTGGTCCCATTGTGTTTTCCAGCTAATAAGTCCCATCATAGTCATCTGCAGGCATCTGTTTGCAATAAAAATATTCAGGCGGAAATAAAAAACCTTCTTCTTCAGTGTGTTTAAATTTATATTGCTCAATCCCAGTAGCACTTATAGTGATTCTTAATGTTGGGGGAAAAAAACAGATTGTTACCTTTCAAATGAGCCCAAGGTCATGCATGTACTCCAAATGGTTCAAGAACAACTTTCAGTTTACTTTGGGTATGCCTTGGATAGGCATTTTACAGGAGTGGTATTAACTTCCATTTTTTTCACAACCTGACTTTTCATTTTAGTGTTAATTGAAGACAGGGCTCAGTATTCAGCACGTGAGAGTAGGAGGACAACAAGAGCAGTTTGTGAATAGAGCAACAAAGAGGCCTGGTACACAACTGCACTGTATATACAGGTGTAAATATAGATGAGCCATGAAAGAACACAGCAGGCCTCACATTGACCTGTCCTCACAGTGAAAACATAATGATCTGCAGCTGCTACTCGGCATGTCTGTCTTAGACTTGTGAAGCCCTGTACTCTTGACATGTCTAATTTATCAGCAGATAAATGTTATAGTTTGTCCTCAAATGTGCCCTTTTAATGTGGTTTACAAAAGGTACAGCTGGCTGAATTAAGTCACTTCAAGTTCTGAAATCAGTCTGTGTAGAAAAGGGTTTTTTGGGGTTTTTTCTGGCCGTCACATTGACCTCAAAATGATCTAAGTTCTCCAGGACGTCTTGTTCAGTTTGCATTTTTAACTCTTCAAATTTAAATTAGTCTTAGTTTAAACGATTATTGAGACTAGTTACATCTACTGTATCTGACATCAGGTTCTAAATCTAGAACACATTTCCCATAAAACCTGTTGCTCCCTTTCCATGTCAGTTCTCCAGTGTTTTTTGTCTTTCCTTTAAGAGCGTCAACACAGTGCATCATTCTCCCCTCAGCCTCCACATTATCAGAGGCACCACCCTTTCTGGTGATTGTTTATAGCAAGTTTGCCTCTCTCATAATTCTGCTCATCTCATAAGGAGTACAGTGGTGATTCATTGATGTGAAAATGACTCATCAAACCTTTATTAAAAGACAAGCCACCTTTGTTCTCCATTTTTATTGTTACATTTAGAAATCAGGAGAATGCCAGCTGAATGAAAACAAGTCTAATATAATTAAACACTTCTATACACTACACTGCTCATACCATTTCTAGCCAATCTTGTGCTCTTCTTATGCTTTGCATCTCGAGGTATTCCTGTAATTCAGAAAAATACAAACTATGAATGCAGCTGCATAAATCTATCCTATAATCATTACATCAAGCACATTCCATTTAAGGTTTTTGAGCTTTGTATTTCCTTTATAAAACAATCCCTCAAACTGTAAATAACAATAACCTGAACACTCATTATATATCCATTCCTAGTTATTGTACACATTGCTGTGATCCCCTTTCTCTACCAATTTCTGAAGTTTTGGTCACTCAAACTTGGTTTAAATCTATCGTCATAAGCAACAGTCTCACTCCCCTTTCCAATTTGTGCTTTTCAATTAGAACAAACATAATGTTCAGTGTGTGGGAACTTATTGGGTCTATTGGATCTTTTAATGCCTTTACTAGTTTAATATTACCAATTAGGGACTTGACTGGGATGTCTGCTACAGTCATCTCAATATCTTTCCCCTTTGCGCTATAGTTGAAACTTGATTACTGGTCCGAGTTGTGATGCATGATGATAATCTTTTAAATTTGGGCGTGCCATACCACCCTTATCTTTGGGGTATTCCTGCTTCACAAATCTTTGGGAAGTTTCTCTCCATTTCTTCTCTCAAAATATTGTCTATTTCCCCTTTAGTGATCTTTATTTCTTATAAGAGTTGAGTTTTGTGAGTAGTTGTAGTTTGATGTATTCTTTGAAATTTTTTTTTTTTTAATTGTTCAACCAAATAAAGATATGTAGTCAGTTGTAGTGAGGTGATAGCTATTCATTTCCCCTGTATGACAGCCTTTAGAGTGTCCCATAAACTAATTTCTTTTGTATTGTTTTCCTCGATATATCTTTTTATTTCCATTTTAATTTGGTCATGTATTGCTTTGCTATTCATTATGTTTGTCTACTATTCTTATTTTCTCTTTTTAAGTATTTGAATTTAGGGATTTTCAGCGAGTGTTGGTCAGGAGCTAGTCTTTCAGGCTGCCATCATGGACTGGGTCAGGCTCCTCCCCCCTTGGTTTAACCATTTCAATTATTTTAAACGCTAATGCTGGCAAAATTCTATATTTTCTTTATATTAAGCAAATCCCATTAAAAACCAAAACCAACAATGACTATATCCTACTAATAAGTATTGTGTGTATATCAAAAACCTGATGTATCTTCTTCGTCTGTGCCATAGAGATCCACTGTTGTTCAAAAACTTAAATCAAAAACAGTGAGCCACACTGTTGCACTGTGTGACATGTTCCTTCATAACCATGAACACACACACACACACTGTTACGTTCTAAGGAGCAGGTGAGGGAAGGACCCAAGTGCAGACATTGGGGGAAGGTTAAACAAAAGGGGTTTTTATTGGGGAAAGGCAGGTAGGGAGGCAGGCAAGCAGGCAGGGCAGGCAGACAGGGTAGGCAGGGCAGGCAGGCAGGCAGACTGGTAGTCAGGCAGGCAGGAGAGCTGGCAGGAAGGTAAGCAGGCAGGTAGAACATGGAATTACCACACGCAACATAGAACAAGAACCGACAACACACAAAGGGAGCAGACAAGCATAAATAGACAGGACTAACGAGGGAAACAGAACCAGGTGAGACACAAGACACAGGTGAGGCAAATCAAATAATCAAGACGAGGGGAGAACACTAGGGCAGGAACACACAGGAACAAGACAACCCAAACTTCAAAACAAACCAGAAACAACAAAAAGTCCACAATCAAGAAAACATAGGACCAGATCCTAACACACACTGTGGTTTATTTTGACTCAAACACCATCCTGCTGCCCCAAATACTCACTAGAGCACCAAATGTGGATTAATCCGCTGCTGAAAACAGTCCCCAACAAATGCACTAGTTCCTCCTGTTTGAGCAACCAGCTGTTTTAGGAAATTACTGGGCTTGGAACTGAGAGCCACCAACAAGGTAGGGAAGTCAGAAGGTGTTTAAACTCGAACTAACACATTGTTGGTTTTGGTCTTTTAATGGGATTTGAGGACAATAATAAATATATACTGTACATGCCATAATAATGGCAGTGTCCCAAATAATAGTCGGGGGCGTGGCCAGCACAAACAAATAAAGGCAGGTCAAAAATAAAGGCCAGTTAAAAAAAAACAACTTGAGGCTGAGTAAATTACCTGTAGCCTACAAATTATTTTATCAGTACAACAACAGAGTACTCACTATGCTGCTCTGAGTTTGTAATTTTAACAGAAATAATGTTTTCATAATTAATTCCAGTCATTTCTTTTTTGCGGTATGGTACTCCTGGTCGATGTTAAGCTATCTTTAGTAAATATCAACACTTCTTGATGTTTCTTTGCGTTTAAAAGGTAGGATGCAAGAGTTTTAATGTGAAATTTCTGGAGGAAGTGTTGACTTTCATTCATGGTAGTTTAACCTTGTTTGGGGAAAAGGCAAAGTGAACGCCTGACATGATTCTTGCTGTACTGGTTTGTGCTGTGGAGATGGACATTATAATGAATTCATAAAGACAACAGGTAAACATGGAGGATGTTTTGAGTGTTCATTAACTGGGGAACAGGGGAAATTAGAAATAAAGCCTGGTTCTCTCTGCCACAGGTAAGTATAGGCCACTATTTAGAATTTACAGTATAGAATAACACACAGGTTAGCACACAGATCAGCATTTATAGTACACCTACAGTAAACTGAGTGGTGGACATACAATAAGTTGATTGATTATAAAATAAATAAAAATAAACACAGGTTCACTACAAAAAACTATGTTTATTATGGGTAATATTTGTTTTAGTAATTATGTGGTAAAATGCAATTAGAGAGGGAGGTATTAATAAGTTCGGGTAATACTATATACTAATAAAAAAAGAGGACTATTATTATTGCACTAACAATAATGATGTAATATTAGTTTTACGTTGTTGTTTGTTTGTTAGCATAACATCAGTGCAATACTTTATTTGCAAGAAAAAATCTCTCAAAATTCATCTTTAAACGCTGTGATTTCTTACCTGGAAACAGATTACATGATTAGTTTCATGTTTTCACAATATTGATGGTGTAATGTCAGTGTAATAAGTCAAATTCACAATAAAATTCCTGTTAAAGATCTTCTTTAAATGAGTGATTTCTTAGATGGAAACACAGATGGTAGTTTTAATATAGGTGAAATAATAAGGTATTGTAGTATACTGTATATACACAATACTCATAGGGTGATATGAGTGTAATAACTTCAACTTCTTTACCTCCATTTCTAATATTATGTATTGCTGGAAAAGAAATGTTTCAGTATTATTTAATGGTTGATTATTGAATTTTTTTGTGACACCCCAAAACACGAGGGAGCTCAGGCCTGTTTTAGGGGCAATCTCACTCCTGCCAGCTTTCCTGTAATTCGAGCACTAATCTTCCACCCTCTTAGTTAAAGACACGTCTTTCTCAACAGGAAAACTATGATTGAGATTTTAGTTTTTGTTGTCTCTTGAGTGATTAACTCATTTCTCAAGAGAAGAGTAATCGTGTGTGTAGCCTTAAATTGGAATTCCTTAAAAAAAAATTTAAACTTTCAAGAAAGTCAGTTGTTACCGTCATTTTTATACAAACATTTTTTAATCATGTTTTTTTTCTTACTTGAAGGACTACAGTTTTTATAGTCAATGGTAACCCAATTTGATTCCATAATACATTACGCGCTCACTAGTGATATATGAAAATAGATTAACAAGAAAATCCTGACATGCAGCACCTTTTAGGAAGACTACTAAGAGTCATAATGGAGTCAATTGCATATACAGTAACTAAAATTGACTCTAGTGAAAAGCATCCCTTCCTCCTTCTCTATCTGCATGTGCATCTGCTATCTGCATGTACATGTGCAGAGACGTTCCCACCAGAGATCACATTTTATAATTTTGTCTTATTACGGGAGTTAAACCTCCTACATCAAACAAGGGAGATTGTCCCATCTAATTAGGTGATTCAAATGATATCATTTGTTAGATAATTTTCAGCCTGAATCTAATTTTGAACTTTATTGCAAAGGAGTGAAATGGGTGTAATAAATATCAGAATAAAATAATTTCATGTCCCCTTGCCTATTACTTATGTCTCCATAAAAGTAGAGGAGTGTATTGAGCTGGCAATTAGGATTTCATTAAAATCTATAAATGGAGGTTCATTTATAGTGGATGAATTATCATAGACATCTTTACACACTGTCTCCAGGGCACATTGGGGATGTCTGATGATTACACACATACACACACACACACACATCTTCCTTTCAAAGCTGATCAGTTTACTCCATCATATTGAACCAAATCTATCCCGGCGCCATTTACTTCTCGGAAGCCCAGCTGCACCTTACTGGATGAAAAAACAAGCCATGGTATGTGTGTGCTGTAAGATACATAAATACCCCC
>LKNJ01005918.1:0-20349 GCA_002120245.1 Maccullochella peelii | reverse complement strand
TATATATATATATATATATGAAATATTTTATGGGATCCAAGTGAGGATGTATGCACTTATAATTTGCCCAGAGCCCAAATATCCAGTATCCTGGAATAAGCTGCTCAGCCTCAGCTTTACTGGGTGTAATTTGATTGTGGCAAATTTAGAAATATTAGAAACATGCAGTGTAGGCACAATATCAATTTAACTAGCAGGAGCCTTTAAGGATAATTCCGATTTGTTACAACTTTGGTCTTTTTATCAGACCTCTGACCATCACTTCTGTCAGTAATGATAACATTGTACATCAGGTTAATTGCTGAGATCTGGGGTCCAGGCAACATCACTAAAACAAAATTGTACGGGGCAAGAAACATGAACAGTCAGACAATCAGGACAGTCAAAACTCTGGAAGAGAAAATGAAATGACAGTAAAATGATTTCCCAAACTGTCTGTTGTAAACATTGTTTTCCTGTGTGATCAACATTTCAGGTGCACTCACATTCAGTTTGACCTCCAAATAAAGTGGTGTATCAAATGTTTCTCAACTTCTGCTGGTACCGGGCCATGGAACATGGTTACAGGGCCGCAGGGAAACCATAAGATTCAGTAAAAAAGCAGAACAATAACTGCTTTATAAGCAGTTGTTGACTATTACTTGTGGTAATTACATTGAATGTGGCATCGTTTGTTTGTCCTGCATCTTTCCTCATCACTCACTGTCACGCCCACAACAGGATAGTGATTTTGAACTTAAGTAGATCATCAGTACGCAGTGTCATCAGTCTGTCATCACCCACTTAGCTACTAAATCTGCATCCAATGTGTTCCTATGACCGTTGCACCTAGCTTGTTAGCATGAGTAACAAGACTAACAAGGTCTACAACAGTGCTAGTGGCTATTTAGGCATAGCTCTGCTTTGAGCTAAATGATAGTGTCAGCATGCTAACATGTTAACAATGACAATGCTAATATGCTCATTTTAAGCAGGTAATGTTTATCATGTTCAGCACCTTAGTTTAGCATGTAAGCATGCTAACATTTGCTGATTAGCTCAAAACACAATGTACAGTTGAGGCTGGTGGGAATGAAATTAGATTTGCAGGTAACAAAGTATTAGACAAAAAAACATTTTGACCTGATGATGGCGCCAGATGAAAAATTAAGGCATCACCAAAGCGATTACAGTTTATTCTGAGGGGGACGTGTGTACCAAATTGCATGGCAATCTATCCAGTAGTTGTTGAAATATTTCAGTCTGGCCCAAAGTGGTGGACCAACATCGCCACTCTTGAGCCACGCCGCTAGGAGGGTGAAAAACAAAAACTAAGAGTTTAAGAATTTAAAACATCTTCAGATGTATTTTGGACAAAGTATGGGAGATAAAAGGCCTTATGTATTAAAATATCCCACCGTTTTATCTTTATTTCAGTTGTGATCCCCCCATAACCCCCAACCTGCAACAACATTGCCAATTAAATACGATTCATGGTAGAACTGTTGGGAAAGCCTGGTTTAGATAATCTGGATAAACTGTTGGTTTGTTTACAGCCTGTCTCATCGTCTGACTGCTTGTCTTTCTTGCCTGTCAGACTTTGTTGCATTGATTGCCATGTTTCCAGATCTGGTGAGTACAGTGTGATCAGAGCAAATAGGATGTCCAAAACTATGCAAGTAAGACCTAAGGTGTAATAAACCAGAATTGATTTTGACATAGTAGTAGCTAGCTGAGTGGTGCATATTTCCAAAAGAAAAAATAAATTTAATTATATTACCACAAACTAATTAAGACATGCAAACCTGGGCCCCCTGAGGCAGTTTACCACATTTCTTAACCAAGTGTTGGTTTGTATTTGTGGTTGTGCATGCATTTCCATTTGTGGGTGTTGCACTTCACACACCTACCTTTCTCACTCCTTCACATCACAACCTCAGAGCTGTGGCGCTTCCTTAAATTACATTCAGTTATGTCTATTTTTTCCATTGATACGTGTTCAATGTGTTTGCTGGTGCTAATTAGCAATGCAGTGTGGAGTGTACTGAACTGAGGTTTGCCTGGTGAAGGGTGACACAGGTTGACAAGGAGCCATTCTCACTTAATCAGACGTAGTGTCATCCATCTAATCGCAGACACACGTACACTCACTTTCCACACTGACCTTTCACCACATACGCTGCCAATCAAACGGAAGCTCTTTAAAAGAAGGCGAGGGTGTAGAGAGTGACCTTATCAGGCTGTTGGTGTGCAGTGGAAGACCAGGCCACTGTGCAGAAAACAAAGAGCTTACAGGCATAAAAGTGTAGCACCGTAATACACTTTAAAAATGCATACTGGTGATATACTATGCTTTATGTTTTGTTGTTTGATGATATATTTCTCCTATTCCAACAAACTAATGGCAGGTTAGTGTTTGGGGAGTTTTCCAGCTATCTGAATCATCACTATTAAATGTCAGGTTTTGGTGTCAGCCTCTCAGAATCAGTGAACACTGATTCAGTGAACTTACTTGAATTTCAGGTTCTGGATATGAAAAACAGGCTGAATCTGCTACAGATGGTTGGAAGTAACTAAATGGATAATTTAACTCTAACTTATTTATTCAACTCTAACTTTAACTAACTTATATTCCACAAAGTGGTGAGGCCGAAGGACTCA
Source organism: Maccullochella peelii (assembly GCA_002120245.1). Taxonomy (NCBI): domain Eukaryota; kingdom Metazoa; phylum Chordata; class Actinopteri; order Centrarchiformes; family Percichthyidae; genus Maccullochella; species Maccullochella peelii. Next base: position 17,709 of record LKNJ01005918.1, on the reverse strand, counting down.
GGATCTGTTGGTCAGGATTTGGTTTCAGAGCAAGACATCTGGGGCCGTAATCACAAAGAATCTTACCTCAACACAAGGAGTCCTCCTCAATGATACCTAAAGTTCCGAACTAAGAGTTTCCTCTTAAGAGCTCTTCTCAAAGCTGCTGAGAAACACTTTTACTAAACAACTGACAGAACTCCTAAGCTAAGAGAAGGGGTGGGGGCACGGGGCTGACCCATTGCTACGGATGACATCATGTTTCATGAATGAACCTACTGGCTTTGTCTACAGTGATTGGTTGAAAGAGGACCAATCTGTGTTAGGGATTGTGAAATAAAATATTCCTCAGTACACAGGAGCATGAGGAATACATTTATTTAAAAGTGTTATATGTTGAAATATGCTTCACCTTAAATGGCTCTCAAATTCAATTCCAGGTAAAAAGGTTTGAAATAAAGTCAGGAATGTAGATTTTTGCAGCCTGCAGATAAGCTGATGCCCGCCGGCATCTGAGCTTCCATCCAAAGCTGGAGCCAATGCCATCTGTCCCATCCACAGATGTCAAACAATGCCAAGAACACTGTGGAGCTCCACAGAGAAGAGCAAACCGCTCTCTGTACTCACTGTCTACAAGGATCGCAGGGTGGGGAAGGAAAGGAAGATAAACAGCAGGAAAGGAAAAAGAGGATGGAAAACCAGTGAGATGAAGAGAGACAGACAGATACAAGACAGAGTTTGTGCTGTTCTGATAAGGTGGCAGGGAGTCCAAGGACGGCACATCACCAGAGTTGTATTTCTCTGTAAAGTAGGTGTTCTGTGCTCAACCTTTTACCCAAAGATCTTTATGAAACACACATGCACACACACAAACACTCACATGCATACACATACACAGGGGCAACCCTAAGGCACTCAGGCACCCACTCGAAAACAAAAGACGACAGAAAAGCACTCAAACAACACATTGCTTCAAATCTCAGAAGAGAGAATGAAATGCAACATTTATGACCTGGACTCACGTTGTTTGCATCCCATTTCTGTGTGTGTGTGTGTGTGTGTGTGTGTGCTGAAAGGACAAGCAGGCAAAGAGAAGATGAAAGAGAGAAAAAGCTGCAGGATAGAGAAGCAAGCAGCTCAGCTCAGCACAGCTTTACCTTCTTATAAACTTAAGAGTGTTAGTCAGGCAGCCAAAAAACAATTAAGACGTGCATGTAGTGCACAGTGAAATCTTGTAGGTGTCACAAATCCTTTTGTCCCGCTGGTTCAACCATGTTGAGAACGCTGTCAGGTAATTTGTAGCAACATATGAAAGAAATTTGATCACTTGCATCTGTTTGTGGAGGTTCTTTTGATGCACTGCCGTCATGGACTGTTTATAGCAATGATCAGCACTCTGTTTATGCTCAGGTTCTGTGGTTCAAACTACCAATACTAATGTGAAAAAAAATCTTATCTCAATGTCCACTTACAGGCTTTTTCCAGTTGGTCACTTTACCTTGATAATAATGCAACCTTGTCTACAGAAACAAAACTGAGTAGCGGTGAATGGAAACTTTTTCAACTTGGAAACAGTAGTTTGACAACAAAAAAAATCAACTCAAGGTCCACTTATTAGCTTTTTCCATTGCTTTTAAATGCATCTCATGATCTTCTTCAGCAGATGGAAATGTCTTAGTTGTAATCATGTGACCTACTGTAGGTGGTCGTACACATACTTGTATTTAGGTCACATGATGACAAACGCTGAGGAAGACCATGAGATGTATTTGAAAGTTTTAGAAAAAGCAAGTCAGTGGACCTTGATTACCTAGTTACATTTTTGAGCTAAAATTTCCTGTTTGCTGCCCTTATTCACCCTTATTAAGCCCCTACCCCCACTTCTCACACTCTGTGTATTGTGTATGTACCCTGTCACCTCCAGAGACCCCCTAAGACCAACTGGTACGCCTATGATGGAACTTTACCTGGCCCCAAGATTTGCTGTATGTCATTTAGTTTGTGATAATTTGATTTTTACCTAGGAACATGTGCCAAGTGAACATAATATGGCGGCACGATGGTGCAGTGGTTGGCACTGTTGCCTCACAGCAAGAGGGTTCTCGGTTCGACCCCACCGGTCGGCTGGGGTCCTGCTGTGTGGAGTTTGTGTGTTCTCCTTGTGTCCGCATGGGTTCTCTCCGGGTACTCCGGCTTCCTCCCACCATCCAAAGACATGCAGGTTAGGCTAATTGACGATTCTAAATTGCCCGTAGGTGTGACTGTGAGTGTGAATGTTTGTCTGTCTGTCTCTATGTGTCAGCCCTGTGATTGACTGGCGGCCAGTCCAGGGTGTACCCCGCCTCTCGCCCAATGACAGCTGGGATAGGCTGCAGTCCCCCCGTGACCCTCTGAGAATAAGCGGTATAGATAATGGATGGATGGATGAGCACAATATCACCTAAAATTTAGTGAAATGTGTTCAGCTTTCTTAGTCTTTGTGAGAACTCTAGCAGCGGCATTCTGAATGAGCTGAAGCTGTCTTAGTGCTTTCTTGGAGAGACCTGTGAAAAGACCATTACAGTAGTCTAACCTACTTGAGATGAAGGCATGAATTAGTTTTTCTAAATCCTGTTCAGACATGTATCCTCAAAGTCTTGCTATAGTTTTAAGATGATAATAGGCTGAGATAATAATGCTAAGATTGTTTAACTTAAAAGAAATGGAGTCAAGATGAGCATCCACTTTTAGCTTTTCCTCTTTAGCACCAAAGACAATTATCTCAGTTATGTTTTTATTTAATTGAAGAATATTCTGGCACATTTATTTGGTCGATGCATTGATGTAGTCTATAAGCGCATAATGAGTCGGTGAGAATGCTATATAAATTTGAGTATCATCTGCATAATTATGATAAGCAATATTGTTGTTTTGCATAATTCTGCCTAAAGGGAACATGTCGAGGTTTTAAATAACAGTGGTCCAAGCACTGAGTCTTGAGGAACTCCACATGTCATGCTAGATCACTCAGTCTCAGACTCACGTCATTGCCAATGGAAACGAAATAGTCCCTGTCTTGTAGATAAGACAAACCAATTTAGGACTGTGTGAGACAGGCCAGCCCAGTTTTTCAGTCCGTCTAGTAGTAATACATGATCCACTGTGTCAAACGCAGCACTGAGTTCCAGAAGAACTAGAATTGACATTTTACCAGAGGCGGTGTGTCATTTCTAACTTCAATGAGAGCAGTCACAGTGCTGTGATGGGGTCGAAATCCAGACTAAAAGTCATCTAGGAAACCATTTTAGACTAAAAAGCTGCTAAGTTGCTGGTAGACTAGTTTTTCAATGATTTTACTTCTCAATGGTAGATTTCAAATAGGTCTGTAGTTGCTAATTGCAGAAGCATGTAGGCTAGGCTTTTTTAGTACAGGCCTTATCTATATCTGCCACCAAGCAGTTAAAAACATTTTTTTAAAAGCTTGTGGGCAGGGCATCAAGGCAGCATGTTGATGGCTTAAGATGCTGCACTGTTTCCTCAAGAGTTTGGTAGTCAATGGCATTAAACTGTGTCATGGTCACCAAATTACTTTTATGTGAGAAGCAGGGTTGGTACAGTTTTTTGTTTGACTTGGTAGTATTGCTGGCTTGTTTAATGCTTTGGATTTTATCTCTGAAAAAGGATACAAACTCATTGTATTTATTAGTGGAGAAAAGTTCAGGGGCTATTGGTGGCAGAGGTTTAGTCAGCCTATCAACAGTGGCGAATAAAGTGCATGTACTGTTTATGTTTTTGTTGATGATGTCTGAGAAAAAAGATTGTCTAGCACTTCTCAGTTCCAAACTGAGTGTAGGGGAATAAATTGTGATTTAACAGCTAAAGGTTAATGTTTGTCATATGTTCATGTGAGAATAAACTTGTTTTGTGTTGCTGTTAGAAGGCAGAGAGCAGACACTGTTATCACTATGGGAGCTTGAACTAGTGTATGCAGCAGCCAGTCAAAACTAGGCATGAGAAAGGAGACTTTGTTATGAGAAGAATCGATCGAGAAGATCAATGATTTGCTGTGAGTTTTCATGTCAGAGTCTCTCTCCATGTGCACAAACAAAAAACAGTAAGGTTGATTTCAGCTTTATATCAATAACCTGAAGTAGACTGATTTTTTTTTACCACATCTGGTGTCACGAACAGGATGGACACTTCACTGAAGTGGCAGAGCCGGAGTCTGGACCGAGGGTCAACTGCCAACAGGGGAGTGTATACACTCAGGGAAAGTTCCGCCCTGACAGTGATTGCTCTATCTATTTATAAGTAAATACGTTTCTGTGAATTCATTTTTTGGCTTAAAGAAGTTTAAGAAGCAATGTTTTTATGAGAATAACATATGCAGAAGAAAATGTTTTTATGAGAAAAACATGTGAAAAGTGCTTAGGTGAATTGTCTAAATTCAACATAAAGTTTAGACAAAAGAGATAAGGGGAGAATGATCCCTCTAGGAGGTTGCTTAGTAAGTAGTAAGTCCTATGTGGCAGACCCATTATTGTATAAATGGAGTTTAGACAGACGTATAATACGTCATAGGATTATGTGTGAAAGGGAAAAAAAGCAAACCTGAAGTATGTGTGAGCATGTGTGTGTGTGAAGGAGGGTGTGTGTGCGTAGCCATGTGAGTCTGTATATTAATGTGTGCGTAGACCTGCAGAACATAAAATCTGCCAGATTCTAATTTACAAATGTATTGTAGACTTCATAAAAAGAGGTCAGCTTCATTGCTTAACAGCAGATGCAAGACATTCTTTGTGGATTGAAGAAAAGTGACCAGCCTATAAATAAGCACAGAATGGCCCACACAGAATAGGTGCAAGACAGCAGTTACAGGTAAAAAAAAAAGCCCTGTTTTTCATTTTCAGATTTTCGTTTCAGAATAGGGACAAAGGTACATGGATTGGATTGTAGGAGAGTTTCGTATTTGGTCTGATCAACCTGGACTTAGGAAAGTGATTTGTTCAAACGTACCTTTTGTTAAAGGACCACCATAAGAATTGTTTTCCCTAAGTGGGGAAAAGATGAAATGACCACATATTCTACTGAAGAAAAAACAAAAACAACTCTTGATTGAGCAAAGGTAAATCAAAGCTGAGTAATAATGGGCAACAAAGGGGCGAAATTGGAACCTCTTTACAGATCTGCTTACACGACCTGCAAAGTAAAACTGTAAAACTGCAGTTGACAGCATTCCACTCTGGTATCATATTACTGATGGTATATTAAATAAATGGCCATTTCCTGTCTGTGGAGATGTCCTGAATAGAGGACAGATTTAGTGCCAATGATTTTCTCTGCAGTCCTGACTGTCGTAGTCTGTTCCTGTCCTGTTTGGTGGCAGATCCGAACCAGACAGAGTTGGATGTGCTGGGAACAGACTGGATTATTGCAGAGTAGAACTCGATCAGCAGCTCCTGAGGCAGGTTGAACTTCCTGAGTTGGCGCAGAAAGCACATCCTCTGCTGGGCCTTCTTGATGATTGTGTCTATGTTGGAACCCTACCTCAAGTCCTGTGAGATTGTGGATCCCAGAAACCTGAACTTTTCCACAGCAGACACAATGCTGATGTATGGTGACGGGGAGCAGTGTTGGGAGGCTCCTCTTGAAGTCCACTGTCATCTCCACAGTTTTAAGCCATGTATTCAGTCCCAGTAGTCAGCTGAATTTGTTAACTCCTTATTAACAACTGATGGTGAGGACCACTGATGTATGCCTCAATATTCAGGGAGCTTAGCATCATTAGTAGTTCAGCAAAATCTTTTTTCAGCATTTCTGACTGATCTTTAGGAAAATTATTTGCCCATACATGCACAATCTATTTGTTCACAGTTTGGTGGGTCAACAGGATGTTTTAAAACACCTTTGGGTCTTTATTGGGTGGCGTGTAGATGAAAAGTGAGCTGAGTCTTTAGACAATGATCTGGACTCCTGCAAAAGTAGAAGAAATCTGTTTTCCAAACTTAGCTTCTGTGGTTGGGGAGCTTTTCTGGTTTTGCTTCGTTTAGCCTTTACAGGAGTTGAAATGTTAACCTTGAACGGTAGGGCCGGCCAACCAGTTGCGGTGCTTATCCCTGGGCGTTCAGACGCATTCTGTACCGGCTCTAATATTTCTAACTTGCAGAGGATAGATTTATTTTTGCACCAAGTATATTCCAAGAGGCAGTACTCACAGTTTGTGTTCTCGGTAGACAGTTAATTTTCTTCATTGTAACCTCGGGAGCTAGTCCTTTCTGGATAGAGTGGTTTTGCCACTGAAATACTGCAAGAACCGACTTACAGCGGTCATGGCAACTTTGGGCAGTGTGTGTTTAGGCTGCTCTTTTGCAAAATACATATATAAAAATATATTTATATATATAAATAAAAGAAACTTGATGCTATTTTTGCAAAGACGAGGACTTCCTGAATCCTGAATATGTCCATGTTTAGTGACGTAGTGTGCGTGGGCAAACCAAAAGAAGGAAAGAGGAGGGCATCCTCGGGGAGTACACACAGACATGAGATTCATATGTATCTTCTCATCTCACTCTCAGAAAGAAAGAGAAAGCTTATTTTGCTAAATGTTGAACTATTCATTTAACAATACTGGTTCTAGATTCAAGATTTGACTGTGTTATCCATTTACTCAAAAGAGAGAGAAACAAACTAAAGCAAGCAAGTTCTATTTAGAAGTCGTATCTTGATATATGAGCACTTAGGACCAATGTTCCCTGTTCCCTGACAGTCTGGTGACCTATAATCATTTATAATGCCCTGTCAGTCATTAGTCATCCCTGCAATTTGGTCCTAGATGTCCAGTCTGCACAATCAGTTTTGGTGGCAAATATTAGGTCCAGGGATATTTCTATCTACAGATTTACCTCCTATTACTTTCTAGCATCCTTTCTTCCATCTCTTTTTTCCTTCAAAGCACTCACAACCCTCCTACTCCTCATAGAATCCATACTCCTCCTGCTCCCAATTTTACAGCTTAGAAATCTAACCATTTGCATTGACTTTCTCCAGAAAATATATTGTCCAGTGTAACAGCATCTTGTCAGTCATTAGTCATCTCCCTGCTTTAACCCAGAAATCCAGTCAGTAAAAGCAGGTTCAGAAGTTTTGGTGGCAAATGATATTAGAGGCAGGGATGCTAGCTTCCACGGTTTAGGAAAGTAAAACTGCAGCCTGAAAGACAGGCCTTTGTTCATATGAAAGATGTACTAATCTGTGTAATACTCCAAGAGCAGAATTAGATGCCAAGGAGAGTGATTTCTTCCTTTTGTCTGCTCCTTTAAATCACTGCTGTTGGAAAGAGTATGTGAATGTGTATCTGAATGTGAGTGTGTATTTAAACACAGCATGGAAATATGATGTCTGCAATAAAGAGTCGGTCTAGACCTGCTCCATATGGAAAAGTGCCCTGAGATAACTTTGTTATGATATGGCGCTATATAAATAAAACTGAAATGAATTGACTTGAATTGCATGTCCTCTGCCACATTCAAATTGGAACTCCTGCAACTCGTTTAATTCATTGCTGAGCTCTTTCTTTCTTTTTTTTCGTGGTTGTTTACATGATGTTTTCAGTGCAACCAATACAGTAACTAAATACAGTTAGAGTTATTTAAATAGGTCAGAATGCCAGAATGGAGTGAGGAATGTTAGTGTAAGTTGGAGACTGAGGTCACACTGCCATAGGACCACATATAAAAGCAAACTAAATCACATCAGAGACACTGACATTTACTGCTTACAGCCAAACCCCTTTGTCATTGAACAATACTCTGTGAATGTGCATGATTGTCTATATATCAACATTCTTGATGGCAATGTTTTTTACATCCAATACCAATGTTTTTAAAAGTCTTGCCTTTTACATTATCTGTGCATGACAACTACAGTATGGTTAATGTTATGGAAATATAATGGCTAATGATGGTTTATAGACCAGACCTCCAAAATCTTACTTTCCATAAAGGACACACTACTTCCTGCATTGGCACTAAACATTGGTGCTGGACATAAATTGTGAGATGCTAAATCGTCCACTATGGACATAATTCTTAGGATACAGGGCTGGACAGCCTTATAACAGCAAAGAATATTTTACTTCAGCATTGGAAACGTCTATAGCATTTGAAACACCCCCCCACTGGCTAAATGATTTGAAAGAGTCAGCTTTACCCTGAAAGATAATTCCAGGATTTTAAAAGAATTTTGTTTTACATGTCTGGAAAACATTAATGTGATAAATTGTAAGGAAGAGGTATTCCATTATTCTCCAGTGAGATCTTCTCAAATCTTAAAAGTTGTCTGAAAACAAGCAGCCATACATGAACTTTACTTAAAGAAAATAGTTTAAAATTGACAAAAATTGGATTGAAATCGGGAAGAATCTGATCAAAGAAAAAGTAAGGTTTTAGCAGTTAATGATAATGGATGTCAATGTTCTGTTGGATTTCTACTCTTGTGTTTCTCTCTCCTGTGTTCCTGAAGATGGATTTTTTTATCGCTACCATTGTTCTTTTTTCTATTGTCTTCTATTTTATGCCTAAATGATCTATTTCTTTCTAACTGTATGATTCTGTCTCTGTCAGCCTCCCAGCTGTCTCCACTCCAATCTTACTGTTTCTCACTCATCTTCGGCCGGTCTGTTCAGTTTTTTCTTTCTTTAATAAATACTGAGGGCATTTCTGGGGCCATAAGGACTTACTGTACTTACACACAGTAAGTATTGTATCTGCTGCAGAGTTGCTTACTACCAGCCATGACCATGGAACCTGCTATCACTGCAGACAAGGGGAAGAGAGCCAGGAGGGGAGCTAAGCTAACCCAGCTTGGACCTAAGGCTATTCCACTACCCAGCCTACTTCTGGATAATGTCCAGTCTCAGGAAAATATAATGGATGAAATAAGACTCATGCTAACTCAGCAACGGGAAACAGAAACTTTTGTGCCCACATCCTTACAGAGACCTGGCTCCATCACAACATCCTGGATCAAGCTAGTGCACTCGACGGGCAGATCGTGTTCCGCATCCACAGAACACAAGACTCCGGTAAGAAGAGGGGAGGCGGACTATGTGTTTACATCAATGATGCTTGGTGCTCAGACGTAGTCAAAGTTGATATGTTAATGAGAAATAAATTAACTTTGAACCTCAATATATTTGTCTATATATGTGTATATTTATATATATATATAGAGAGGTGTGGAGAATTGGACATTCCAAATTGAGAAGCAAAAAATGCTGGGGAAAACACAGTAAAAGGGGTTTCAGAGCAAAATGTATTATTTTCACCCAGTTTCTACACGGTGATCAATAAAGATTCAGTCGTTCTCATCTTTGATCCTTTCTTTTCACAGACACTGAAAAAGACCATTTTTACACCAGCGCCAAAATGTGTATAAAAACACTTTTTACATGTTTTTTTCTTTCTCCTCTTCACCCTCAGTGTAGCAGAACATGTGCAACTGTGATTGAGGAGGCATTTTTTACTCAAGGTTGTGTCCAACAATTTCTGTGTCATAGCTGTGGCACGTAGAGCTGGACCACTTATCACTTCTGCAGTGTAAAGCAACATTTCTGCTTTTCAGCAGTTAGCAGCTCAAAAGAAGACAGGAGCACTGTGGGAGTACTCAGGATTTTAACTGTTAAATCTGCTGCCAAAAACAGGATAAGGATCTACGACAATGATTTTAATTTTAATTTCTGACTGCTAATTTTCTTCTCAGTGCTGGTGTGGTAAACTGAAAGGAACAAAACAGTGACCTGAACTTCCTCATCATCAACAGGCAAACAAAAAGTCAAAAAAGATAAATTGATTCTTTGATTTTTTAATGACTCATCATCGTGTGAAGCATCATGGGGTATTTGTTCTGTCCATTAAACTGTAAAAGGAATTTTGGCTCTTTTGGAGGTCATTTACATTGCATATCAGCTAAATAACTTCTCTCCCACAGCTGGGAAATGGCAGCATGCCTTTTTTTAATTGTCAGTTTGCCTATAATTCAGGCTAAATGCATTAATGCCAGCAATATCCTACTTATAATTCTAGGAAAGTGGATATTGTATCAACATGTTCATATATTTCCATAGAGTTTCCATAGAATTATAAATAACTCACGGAACTGATATAACAACCCCATAAGAAAATCTGATATAGGGCCATACTACCATATTAAATAATGGACTATATACTGTATATGTAAGTATATGGACACATATTTTGAGCCAATCAGTTTTAGTGTATATTATAACATTATTTGAGCTAGTATGTAGCAGAAACATATGTAGGCATATATATTTTTCTAATATATGTAGTTTGAATATACTCTGCAACATATACATACAGTATATGCTCAACATAAAAATATTGTATTTGACTTTCATTTTTTCATATTTTAAATTGTTATGAGAATATGGTTACGCATAACTTAATATAGGTAAATATGTAGCCCACAGGAATATTAAAGTGTTTTCACTTGTATTAAATGTGCTGAAATGAGCATGAATATTAGTTTTGTATATAAGTAATACTATTAACGTAGGCATACATGTGTATCTAATATATGTTGAATATACAGCATGTATAATATATTGCGCAATAAATATTCTACATATAAAATATGTATTTGACATGTGATAGCAATATGTTCATATATTTAAGATAAAGGTAAGATAAAATATGGCTAAACGTAGCTTAACACAGGTGTGTTCAATATGAAGTACAACTATGAATGTAGCCCACAGGGAGACAGGTTTCATATGCAATTTCCAGCTTGTTTTGTAAAAATGCTTATGTGACATATGTTTTTATTAGAGATACAGATATGACACTTCATATGTTGTTTGTTGAGTCCATACAAAAACGGAAGTGTAAAATCAACATGTTGGTCTTGTGCAGTGTTATGCGCAGGACTATTTCATGGCTGGGCCCAGTAAATTCCTGGAGACTCAGATGGTTGCCTGGCAACCTTACAGTGACGACAAGGACTCCAAGATTTGTTTTTATGTCACTTTGAGCTAAGTAGCCTAGTAATGTCTGGTGGGAAATGCTGCTAAAATTAGCAAGCCAGGCTAACTAGCTTCCACTTCCACTGATGATAGAAAAGTGGATGTTTGACATGTTCAGATATATTTCTATTGCTTCCAATCAGACCCACCAAACTGAAATACAATTTCAGGCCTGGTGCTGTTCTCAGTTTTCTTCTGGCACATCTTCCCTGTGCTGTAGTGTTCCACCTCCTCTGAAAGCCTCTGATGGCTTACATGCTGCTGCTGCTGCTGCTGCTGCTGCTGCTGTGGAGCTGCACTCCAACTTTTACCTCCAAACTCCCCCACAGCTGAGAACAGGATGCATCGCTTGGGTCTCTGAGGACTTCTCGTGTGCTGGCTGCTCTGAGTCGAGCGCCTCCATCCTGATCCGACAGACTACTCTTCCATCCTGCTGACCCTACAGCTCCCACACACACACGCTCACAGACAGAAAACGCTCAGCTGATTTCTCCAGCGTGGCTTTCACAACCCCCTAGTGGCGCTTTGAGTCACTGCATCCACAGCAGCCACAAATAAAGAGCCATTTGAAACTCATTATCCCTTTTAATTCAGCCAAGCCTTCAAAGCTTCTAAATGCCTTTCAACTGCTGCTAATGTTTTCTCTTGCTTGCCACTCGTCTGCCCTTTAAGATTGTTGCCATTGGGCTACATTTGAATTCAACACTTGCTGCCAGAGAGCTTTGCTGTTGTGTGGAGAGAAATGAGGTTATGGGGAGGCTGTGTGTGTGTGTGTGTGTGTGTGTGTGTGTGTTTGAGCGCTGGTACTCAGCTGCTTACTGTCACAGAGGAAGTTAGCAATTGATAATGTCAGGCGGTGGCTCCATCACTGCTAATTGTTCTGTGATTCTAAAAATGTGTATTAGGATAACAAATCAAATGCAGGCAGGGAGGAGGGTGTTGTAGAAACAAATGTGCAGCCTAAATTGAATTTTATGTATTCTTTATTTAATCATAAAAATAAAAAAAATATGTATTCTTTTTATAAGATACACTTGCACACACTCACACATCGCCCCAGCAAATTCACTCTCTATGCATTTATTCATTGCCGTCAAAGTAGCTCCCTCCTGTCCACGTGGAGGACTAAACCAGCAACCCTGAGGCCCTGTCAGCATCCAGGCCAAGCTGCCAGGAGAGGATGGACGAGAGAAATGAAGAAGTGTCAGATGAAAAGAGAGGAAAGAGAGGGCTGAGGAGGCCAGAAGGAAGAAACAGCACAGCAATGGTGGACAAGGATAAGGCACAATACAAACATTATTGGGGTGGCTAGGCCCTCTCCAGAGTTATATGTAGTTAATGTTTTCCTTGGATCATCCCCTTGAATGCAACACCCTCCCCCAATATCTCAAAATAATATAACACAACTCAACTGGTACAATTCACCATTAATAACTGAAAAAGGCAAAGCATAAAGAAACCTTACAATATTAATTGAACAATAATTTTCACTAAGTCACCCAATGCACACACTCTCATATGATGTTGTTGTAGCAGGATATGTTGGCGATCAAAGGCTTTGCTCAAACTGCAGGCAAACCAGATTTGTTTCTCAAATGAAATCTTTAAGACAGACTGTCCACGCTGTTATTTGCAAGTGATCAGATCGGATTTGTGTGTCCAGACATCACCAACCTATTTGCATGGTTGCTGTGGTAACGACATAGGCATCAGTAACTACGTACGCTGGTGACGCAGCTTTCCAACGCTGAAGCATGAGAAATGGAGATCCATCATATCGCCCTCTAAACAATCGTGCTATGAAGTTGCAGAACTGGAGGAGGAGACTGGTATACAGCAGCTGTGTGTCATACTGCGAGTGACGCAAAAGATACTTTGAAATCCAATTTCGGCGGCCAGAGTGTGCGGACTGAGATGCATCTGTAGAAATCCAATTGGAATCGCAGTTCAAACTACCTCCAAATGTGGCTTTGATCCAATTTGCTGTCTGTTTTTTTTGCTGTCCAGACTTTCTAAAATCAATCAGAATACAATCTGGATATGCCAAAAAACGGATTTGGGTTGGCAGTCTTAAGGCCAAAGATGTGTGCCAAAATTATGGACTGAATGATGATGAGTGTAGAGTTCCAACACCATCCCCACCTACTCCAAGGAGTGGAAAAGGCAAGACGAAGGTAAAGAAAGATTGCGACCAACATGGAAACATGCATGTCTCTTCCAGTGGCCTGCTGGGCGAGCGAGCCTAGACATGAGGGAGAGAGAGAGGGATGGCACACGGGGGAAAAACGACTCCTCAGCACTCACCTGTGTGATCATGGTGTTTTACTCACCTCTTTCTAAACCCCAGTCTGAAAGCCAGAATATTCCATGCTGTGCCCATCAAAGAACAACCATGATATAAAGACCCAGCTACATGGAAAGGTGCTATATCTACCATTAACAGTGTTTTCTATATTTGGGGTTTTTCTTTTTATCCATAGAGGGAGCCCTCTCCAACTTTCTGTCTCTATGTCATACCAGTGCCCCCAAACCCCAACCTCTGACTGGGTGAATCTCATCTTCCAGACAGTTTGACAGGCACCCACATCTCACATCTGGGCGAGGGTGTGAGAGACTAAATGAGGCACAAAGTCATTTGAGAGGCCTGAGATGTGAGGACTGGAAGAAACCAGATAAACAACTGAGGAATACTGGACAACCAAAATCACCAACAATACTACGTAACCATCAGTAAATATACAATATACAGTATGTGAGTGGAAATTGTTGCTCAATATACAGTATGTCAATATGGGATCCCCCTGTCATGCCATTAAAACAGCAATCGAGTTCAAATCTAGTTAGACAGGCAGAGAGAGAGAGACAGAGACAGGTAGACAGTGAAAGAAAAGACAGAAACCCGGACAGACAGATATAAATGGAGAGAGGAGGTGGAGGGATGTTATTGTAAGTGGGACAGAGAGGAGGAGACGATGATGTAATGTGACATGTGACAGTCTGAAGCCTGTCCGCAGAGAGACAGAGAGAGCTACACAGACAACCGGACTGAGAGACAGTGATACAATTTAAAGATACACTGCCTGATTTTGTTACTGGGCTTGACACACAGGTGAAGGCGGAGTTGTCTTTGTCCCATACATTTTCCATGAAAAGAGTATGCATGTATACATGAATATCCAATCCAACACCATACGTGAGATATAGTGATAAACAAATACCAGGGATTGCTGTTTAACTAAAAATGGAGTAGCAGCCTGCCATGACTGACTGAATGTAAATGAAACACATTTTATGAGCACAGTGTTCATTGATGGCGAGAGTCTCCAGTTTTAAATTCCCCATCATTGAAGACTCCTCCTGAGCCATACTCACCTCTACTGTCATTGGGAAGGCACAACAACGCCTCCACTTCCTCCAGAGGAGAGCCAGACTGGATGCAGAACCTTCTTGTGAACTTTTACTGGTGCACAGTGAAGAGTATCCCGACATACTGCATCACAGTGTGGTATGCCAGCTGCAACAGGAAGGACCAGATAGACAGCTCTACAGAGGGTCATCAAGACGGCCCAAAACATCATTGGGACACAGCTGCCGGCAGTCTAGGTAAGGCACTACCAAGCCCGATGTTGGGGCAGGGCCTCCATCATCACCGTACCCGCCACTTTTTCAAACTACTCGCCTCTGGCAGGCAATACAGGACAATACATGCACACACTTCTTCCCCAAAGCTGTCAAATTGTTGAACATGGCCTGACCCTAGCACACCGGTTGCACTTAGTACTGCTCCTATTTTTATATTGTTCTATTTTATATCTATTCATTGTAATTCTGTTGCTGTCTTGCACAGCAATGACAAAAAAGTTTCTTGACTTGACTTTTACAGTGACATTGATGAAAAAACTGTATTTCACATGGATCATTTACATCTGCCTGACACCTGGTCAGCTGAATAAGGTCACTAATGGCGCCAAAACTCATCTCGTGGATTGGATCAGTGTATTTCTATCTAAAATATTTCAGCTTTTGAGCAGCTGTCACCTTACTTTGACCAACTGGCAGATGTTTTATTGTGAACAAGACAACACTATTCTTCAGTCACTGCCAGTGAACAATGGATAGTTGAAAATCTTACCAAAATGTAAATGTTGATAGTCTGTCACTACCATGAACTACATGGCTTGTCAGGCACACGTCACCATACATGTAATACAGCAAGAAAACTGGATACAGTGCTTTGAGATGGTGCACGATTCCTTCCACTTAAAGCTGCTCATAAGATGAAATTGTTCTTCAGATTTCCACAGTTTTGATTCTAAAGAGCATAAGGGTCAAAGTTTGTCTTTGGATGAGCTGCTCACTCCCCGCACACATGAATGACATTAACATTCTATAGTGATACAACTCTTTAAAAGTCAAAGAGTTCAAATTGTGATCTACAAAGGCACTCATTCTAAATGAGTCATTGTTTTACAGTTGTTGTAAACTGTGAGCCCTTCACTTATACCTGGCGTTTTGCACATTACTGGGACCTTTCCCCGTAATTTTTCCACACTTGTTAAAAACAAGGCTGCTGTTTTCTTGTGCTGAGATCCCATGAAAAGACCAAAACCAACATTGTCTCTCAATGCTTTCTGACTTCTCTAACCTGTCTGTGGCTCTCAGCTCCAATTGGTTCCCACTGAAGACATAAATCTTAAAAACACCTCACAAGTCAACTCAAGTATATAGTGTTGTTTTAAAAAAGTTCAGTAATTTCCTCAAACAGCTGGTCACTGTAGTTTTTATCAAACAAACAGAAATAAATAGTGCTTTTGTTGGGGACTATTTTCAGCAGGGGAATAATACACATTTGGTGCTCTGGTGAGTATTTGGGGCAGCAGGAACGGTGTATGTGGGATTGATTTAAAATAAACTACAGTGTGTGTGTTCATGGTAATGAAGGAACATGTCACCCAGTGCAACAGTGTGGATCATTGATGTTTGAATCGCTTTTGGACAACAATGGAGCTCTATGGCACAGAGGAAGAAGACATCAGGCTTTGGATACACACAATACGTGTTAGTAGGATACATTCATTGTTAATTTGAGTCTGCACATGGGATGTATTGACAATAAATAAAAATGCACACATACATTTGAGAAAGAATGATTGATTTGACAAGTTCTTAATTCTTTAATCCTTTTAGTGCAGTGGAAAACACTCAGCCTTACAATAAATATATTTAAAAGAAATGTACTATAAGAAATGTAAAAAGATGAATATGCTAGACTTTGCAGTCATTGGTCTCTAGCCACACTGTATGTTTTTTTTCTGTGTAAAACAATGATGCTTTTTAGCCATAATAGTGAGCAGGTATGGTGGATGGAGGATTGGAGGTGGATGTAGGATTTTGTTGGGATATTATGTGAATGGATTAGTCTGACTATCATTTTCAGTAGCAGGTTGCCAATCTGGTCTTGTCTGACAGGAAAGAAGCAGCATCAGCAACAATCCTAAGCCTGTTTTTGTGATTGTTTTGTTTACTGGTCCCAGCCTCCAGTCACGTTCGCTTGAATGAATGATTGAAAACTCCTCCTCTTCTACCCAAACACACCCTCCCTCCCTCCCTGGTCCTGTGGGATTACTTTAATCCATAATCTGGCATGGCTCAAGCCTCAGCCATTTGACTGAATGAAGATGTATTCGTCAATTTGGAGGTTGAGGGGCACTTTGATAATTGCAGCGGTGGAATTGGACCGCGACTCTGATTGTGTGTGTGTGAGAACATGTGGAGTGTATACTTACTGGCATTGTGACTTGCATGGTAAAGACCATGCTCTCCCTGAGCTCCAGGGGCCTGCCCTTATTCACCAGGTCAGGCAATCAAGACAATGGACCTGCCATTAGGAATATTAATGAACTCCACTTAGGGGTTGGATTTCTCCTGCCATATAAAAAAAGATTAACAAACACACAAACATATGTGCTGTTGTCATGGGAGCTAGAAATGCTTTATTTTCAATGGTCAAAGGTCAGACTCGTTCTCAATTAGAAAATGGGTCTGGTGTCTTTTTAAGTCTTTTTAAGCTTTTATGTGCAAAACAATGATTATAGTATTGTTCAAACAACTCTTAACTTATGTTCAAGGCTCATCAGATTGTTTTTTTGACATAATTTCACAAAAAACAACATCCAATTTCATAAAAGGAGTAGAAACACTTTAAACAGATTTTCAACAGGATTTTATATTTCCACTCATGGGAAAGTCAGAGGACACTGTTCACCGCCAGTTTGTAATAAACATGGTCCTCTGCTGGACAGAACAGAGAATATGCTTTCTGTCAAGTAAAAACTGACAAGTAAAATAAGGAGAACATGCCAAGGGGCTGCTGGTTATAATGCACATCAGCCAAGATCCCTCTAAAGTCGTTGTCGCACCTGTATTAAGGTTCACTAAAGAAAAATAAAGATAGGCCTACATAGTTTGGTGGTTTTTAGTGCTTTATGTGGTTTTGACATTTGACTTACTTTTGAATGGAGTAGGAAACAACCACACTTATGTTTTAAACCCTTTTCCGCTTTCTTGTGGGTGGGCTTATCTGGCACAGTCCGCAGTTGGTTCAGATCATATCTCGAAGACAGAGGCTATGTTGTTGCCATTGGTGATCATAGATCTGAGCGGATCACCATGACATGTGGAGTCCCTCAGGGTTCGATTCTTGGGCC